>JAODAL010072935.1:0-14920 GCA_025379985.1 Phyllomedusa bahiana | reverse complement strand
CCGCCATCAGTGGTGCAGGATCATCGTCCAGACACTGTTGGGCACTGTTCTCTTAAAGAGCTTTCCAAAAAGGGGTTCCCCCAACTCCCCGGGGCAGGAGGTCCCCCTTTTTTGAAAAAGCCACCCCCACAATTGGGAGATTTGAGAAGTCTTGATGTAGCTGCAGGAAAGGGAAGTAACGGGCACTAAAAGGTTACCAAAAAAGGGAATTTCTAATAAACTAAACAAAAAAAAAACGGGAGTTGCCTTTAAAAATTTTGAAATCGTTTCTTTAAAAGCTTCTTTTTTTTTTTTTTAAAAAAAAAAAACTGGGCAGCCCGGTCACCCGGAATTTGTAGGTGACATAAATCACACAAGTTCTTTGGGGTTTAAATTATTTTTTGGACTTTGGTTGCTTTTTATTTGGTTATAGCATTTGTCTGTTTTTAAATGCAGCATGCGTAGGGCAGGGGTTTCATCTCCAGTTCGGACCCCCCAAAGGAAAAAGTGTCGTTTTCCCTCATTTTTGCACGGGTGTTAGTTATTGTCATGCATTCGTTGGATATCTTGAAAACGGCCCTTTGGGGAACTGGAGTTGGGGGAACACTGCTGGGGGGGAACAGATTTTTTTAGGCAATTGGGACACTAAAACCCTGCCCATACTTGTGTTTGCTGTTTTTTTTTTTTTTTTTAAAAATTTTTTGGATTGGGAGGTTTGAGCTTTTGCTATAAAATGTCTCGTGAACAATAAATGAGGAGTACAAGGAGCAGAGTACGGGGGAATGTGAGGTCAGGAAGGGGAAGAGATAAGTGGAGCCGCTGCAGTCACATCTGGACTGGTTACATGGAATGTGATAAGTTTCTCCGAAGAGCTGTGATCTCCAGTCTCATTATCTCCTTCTTGTCTATTTAATTTACCCCGGGCCCCTTTGTCGCAAAGTTTTGTGCGCACAGATACAATGAGCACTGGCCTGAAAACAGCCACAGGAATAAGACCGATGCACCTAGAGAAAACCTGTGACATCTCCTGACACGTCTGTTTTAGGCGACGTCTACACAGCAGTGTTCATCCAAAATCAGTCGGGATTTTAACATTGCTATATTGCAGCTTCCGGCACTGGTTTGCGACAAAAGCCGCGGTTGGTTTTGGGTTTTTACCTGGGCCCCGTACAACGCAGGAATTCAAGCCCTTCTATCTTCCAGGGACGGGGGTTCAGTGAAACCCGTGCTTTTGTAGACTAAGCACAGATTTTCATTAAGTCAACACGCGGATACTTTTGGGTTTTTTTGGGGATTCTAAATACTGAATCTGCAGAGAATCCGGTGCTGTGTAGAACTAACTTTACTAAATCTTTGCACAATTCTTATATCTCTGGGTTGTTCCTCTGTTATTCCTCCTAGAAATGTATTACTGAATCTGTCAGATGGGTGTTACCCTTCCAGTTTTAAAGTGGTGTGTCCCTGTACACACTGACAGAACTGATTGGACAATGTCAGACTGTTCAGGAACACACCCCAAATCAGTAACACCCAGCTGACAGATTGGTAATGAATTTCTAGGAGGAGAAACAGGGAACCCACACAACACAGAGATTTGAGGAAAGATGCTCCAGAATTGTTACATCATGGGAAATATTAGCTTTTACTGAAACAGATATGCCAGGAGATGTCAAGAGTTTTCTCATGATAAACATAGGCAAGATAGAATGCCTTATCGCTGGGGATCCCACCACTGGGAACTTTACTGATCACTAAAATGGGTGCCCAAATTCCTAGAACCAACTCCACTGGTGGGCTTCAATAATCAACTCCACTGGTGGGCCCCAAGAAACTATTTCCTTGGTGGATCTCAAGAATCAACTATACTGGTGGGAACCCAAGAATCAACTCCATTGGTGGGCCCCAAGAACCAACTTCACTGGTGGCCCCAAGAATCACCTCCACTGGTGGATCCCAAGAATCAACTCCATTGGTGGGCCCCAAGAACCAACTTCACTGGTGGTCCCAAGAATCACCTCCACTGGTGGATCCCAAGAACCAACTTCACTGGTGGCCCCAAGAATCACCTCCACTGGTGGATCCCAAGAATTAACTCCATTGGTGAACCCCAAGAATCAATTTTACTGGTGGGCCCCAAGAATCAACTTCACTGGTGGGCTCCAATAATCAACGCCACTGGTGGGGCCCAAGAAACTATTTCCCTGGTGGATCCTAAGAATCAGCTCCACTGGTGAACCCCAAGAATCAACTCCACTAGTGGGCCCCAAGAATTATCTCCACTGGTGAGCACTAAGAATTATCTCCACTGGTGGGCCCTAAGAATCCGCTCCACTGGTGGGCCCCAATAGTCAATCCCACTGGTGGGCCACAAGAATCAACTCCACTAGTGGGACACAGGCACCCAAGTCCAACGCTGCTTGTATGGCTTTAAGTATCCATACTGTATACATCAATCTTCACATATCAGTTGCTAAGGAAGCCAGGTAGAATGTAGATATTGATGTGGATGGTGATTTCTAATATCTCCATGACAACACCGTGCCTGATAGAATGTCTCAGTAGTGCAGCCTCAGGCTTTGTGCCTCCTGTAATATCAATGGCTCAGTGTATACCTGTTATAACTTTCTTCTGTTAAGTCCCCTTTAATTTGCTTGCATGAAAACCATCCGGATTGTACTTGTTCTGTAAAGGAATCCAACCACTTGTAAGGACAAGCAAAGTAATGAGCAAGTCCTTTTATTTTACGTTTGCACAGTGAATACAAGTCTAGGGTGAGTCACTCGCTCTGGGAGCCGGACGGACTGACAGGGTACAGCACAATTTAATTTTTCCGCCACCATCAGCACAAGAGACACAGAAAAGAGGGGGCTCAGAGCAAAATGAAATGAAGAGGGTTTTCCAAGACTTTTAAAAACCTCCCGACCACCTGCCCCTGCGCTCAAATAGACAATCACCCCATGTTTACCTCTCCCATCACCACCGCTCCAGCCAGAACCCCAGGGTTCCCCCTGGTCCCTCACTGATGACCACACGTTCATGGATCATGAGAATGGTCTGTGACTCCTGAGAATTTGCAAACAGTTAAATAAACACTTCCCAGGACAAACTTCCAACCACCCGGGGCCCCTATGCTCACAGGGCCCTTGGTCAACTGCCTAGTGTGCCCAATAGATTAGACAGCCTTGCGTTCCTGGTGTTTGCCAACCCACACTCCTTGTGTGCCAGGAAACGGGAGTCCTACACTGGTTCCTGGCAACTAGTAGCAAAATTTATAGAAACTTCAGGGTTGGGTCCCTTTCTCCAAGGGCAACTGTATTGTCTGCTCATAGCAACCAATCAGAGCTCATAGCAACCAATCAGTGCCCATAACAACCAATCAGAGCTCATAGCAACCAATCAGAGCTCATAGTAACCAATCACAGCTCATAGCATCCAATCAGAGCTCATAGCAATCAATCAGAGCCCATATCAATCAAACAGAGCTCATAGCAACCAACAAGAGCCCATAGCAACTAATCAGAGCTCATAGCAACCAATAACAGCCCATAACGACCAATTAGCACCCATAGCAACCAATCAAAGCCAAGAGCAACCAGAGCGCATAGCAACCAGAGCCCGTAGCAACCAGAGCTCATAGCGACCAATCAGCCCATAGCAACCAGAGCCCATAGCAACCAATTAGAGTTCATAACAACCAATCGGAGCTCATAGCAACCAAAGCTCATAGCAACCAGAGTTCACAGCAACCAATCAGAGCCTGTAGCAACCAATCAGAGCTCATAGCAACCAATCACAGTTCATAGCAACCAGAGTTCATCGCAACCAATCAGCGCTCTTAGCAACCCATCAGAGCCCATAGCAACCAATTGGAGTTCAGCTTTCATTTCATATAGTGCTCTGAAAAAATGAAGGGGGTGCGGTGATCGGTTGCTATAAGCTCTGATCGGTTGCTATGGGTAACAAAGAAAGTCACATTCAATGCAATCTATTTTTGCAGTGAAATTAATTTGCATAAATCCCGTCCAGCCAATCACATCCAGGCTGACAATTTTCTCCAGTCCAGGTGAGAAACGAAAGCAGCGATGTGATTGGTGGCTGCGGAGGTGTCACGTGCCCCCTCGTTCCCGCCCCCTTCCATTCTTCCTCTCCCAGCTGTCACGCTGCCAGCAGCTTCACGATGGGGGGCGTGGCTCGTGTTTATGTCGGGACCTGATTGGCTGAGCGTGTGACACGATGCTCTCTGATTGGTCGCCCCGTGCCGGCAGGACTGGCGCTAGCTGTCAGCCGGGTCCTGCTGTCACTACACGCCGGCCGGGCTGCGGGATGCGCGGAGCTGCTGTCGCTCCTTCATCATCATGGTGTCCACGGAGCTCAGCCACCACCACAACGGGCTCACCCTGGGGAAGGAGGTCGGCGGGGACGGCCTGGCCAGCCCGAGCAGTAACGGCGACGCGGTGACGGTATGTGTGAGCCCGGGCGCGGAGCCGGCGGGGCCGGCGGAGACACAAGCCATGCTGCCCGGGGCGGCGGAGACGCGGCTGTACGGGCGGCGCTTCGCGGTGCTCGCCGTCTTCTCGCTGTACTCGCTGGTCAACGCCTTTCAGTGGATCCAGTACAGCATCATTAGCAACGTCTTCGAGGGCTTCTACGGTGTCACCTTGCTGCACATCGACTGGCTGTCCATGGTGTACATGCTGGCCTACGTGCCCCTCATCTTCCCGGCCACCTGGCTGCTGGACACCAGAGGCCTGCGGCTCACCGCCCTGCTGGGCGCCGGCCTCAACTGCCTGGGTGCCTGGATCAAGTGCGCCAGCGCCCGCGCCGACCTCTTCCCGGTCACCGTGTTCGCGCAGGTGGTCTGCTCGGTGGCGCAGGTCTTCATCCTCAGGCTGCCCTCGCACGTGGCCTCCGTCTGGTTCGGTCCCAAGGAGGTGTCCACCGCCTGCGCCACCGACGTGCTGGGCAACCAGGTACTGACACCGAGAGAGTGCGACAACCTGTGTGTGTGCCCTATAGAGGGTGCGACAACCTGTGTGTGTGCCCTATAGAGAGTGCGACAACCTGTGTGTGTGCCCTATAGAGAGTGCGACAACCTGTGTGTGTGTGCCCTATAGAGGGTGCGACAACCTGTGTGTGTGTGTCCCAATAGAGGGTGCGAAAACCGGTGTGGGGCCCGCCCAAAGAGGGTGCGCAACCTGGTGTGTTGCCCCTAAGGGGGTGCGACAAATTGTGTGTGTGGCCCCTATAGGGGGTGGCCAACCTTTTTTTGGGTGGCCCTATAGAGGTGCAAAAAACCGTTGGGGTCCCCCTAAGGGGGGTGCGACAACCTGTGTGGGGGGCCCCTTAGAGGGTGCGAAAACCCTGTGTGGTGTGCCCTATAGAGGGTCGACAACCGTGTGTTGGGGCCCATAGAGGGTGCGACAACCGTGTTGTGTGGCCTTAGAGGGGCGACAACCCTGTGTGTGGTGCCCCTATAGAGGGGCGAAAACCCTGTTTGTGTGGGCCTTAGAGGGGTGCGAAAACCCTGTGGTGTTGGGCCCTTTTTGGGGGTTTGCGACAACCTGTGTGTGTGCCCCCTATGAGGTGCGAAACCGTGTGTGTGGGCCCCTATAGAGGTGCGAAAACCTGTGTGTGTTTTTCCCCCCTATAGGGGGCCCAAACCTGTGTGGGGTGCCCCCAAGGGGTGCCAAACTGTGTTGGGGCCCCCAAGAGGGTGCAAAACCCTTGGGGTTTTGGGCCATAGAGGGTGCAAAACCGTTTGGTGTGGCCCTAAAATGGGTGCCAACCTTGGTTTTTGGTGCCCTTAGAGGGTGCAAAACCCCTTTTGGGTGTGTGCCCTATAGGGGTCCCCACAACCGTGTGTGTGGGGCCCCAAAGGGGGGGCCACAACCTGGTGGGGGCCCCCCTTAAGGGGGGAAAAAACCGGGGGTTTGGGGCCCTAAAAGGGGGCAAAACCTGTGGGTGGGGGCCCTATAGGGGGGGGCCACAACCGTGTTGTTTGCCCCTATAGAGGGGGGCAAACCTTTTTGTGGGGCCCCCTAAAAGGGGGGCCCCAAAAACCTGGTGTGCGCCCAAAGGGGGGGGCCCCCAAACCTGTGGTGTGGCCCTTTTAAGGGGGGAAAACCCTGTTGTTGGGCCCCTTAAAAAAGGGGGGACAACCCTGTGTGTGGGCCCCTATAGAGGGGGGCCAAACCTGTGTGGGGCCCTATAAGGGGGCAAAACCCTGTGTGTGGGCCCTAAAAGGGGTCCCACAACCGTGTGTGGTGTCCCTATGAGGGTGCCCAAAACTGTGTGTGTGTGTGCCCTTAGAGGGGTGCCACAACCTGTGTGGGTGTGCCATAGGGGGCCAAAACCTGTTGTGTGTGCGCCCATGGGGGGGGGGCCACAACCTGTGTGGGGGTGTGGCCCTTTTAAGAGGGGGGCCAAAACCCGTTTGTGTGTGCGCCTAAGAGGGGGCCCAACCTGTGTGTGGGGGCCCCAAGGGGGGGCCAAACCGTGGTTGGGGCCCCTATAGAGGGGCCAAACCCTGTTTGTGTGCGCCCTATAAGGGGGGCCCAAACCGGGTTGGTGTGGCCCTAGGGGGGGCCCCACAACCCTGTGCGCCCTATAGAGGGGGCCCAGTGGACCCAAGAGGGGGGCCACCCGTGCCCTATAGAGGGGGCCCAAAAAATGGTCCCCTATAGAGGGGGGCCCAAAACCCTGTGCGCCCTTAGGGGGGCCCAAAACCTGGGGGGCCCTATAGAGGGGGCCAAACCTGTGCGCCCTATAGGGGGGGCCACCCCTTGTGCGCCCTATAAGGGGGGCCCCAACCCCTGTGGCCCTATAGAGGGGGGCCACCCTTTTGCGCCCTATAGAGGGGGCCACAACCTGTGCGCCCTATAGCGGGGGCCACAACCTGTGCGCCCTATAGAGGGGGCCACAACCTGTGCGCCCTATAGAGGGGGCCACAACCTGTGCGCCCAAATAAGGGGGCCCCCCTGGGGCCCTATGAGGGGGCCACAACCTGTGCGCCCTATAGAGGGGGCCACAACCTGTGCGCCCTATAGCGGGGGCCACAACCTGTGCGCCCTATAGCGGGGGCCACAACCTGTGCGCCCTATAGCGGGGGCCCACAAACCCGGGTGCCCCCTATAGCGGGGGCCAAAAATTTGTGGCCCTTTTGGCGGGGGCCAAAACCTTGCGCCTATTGGGGGGCCAAACCTGGGGGCCCCCATAGGGGGGGGGCCAAACCCCCCTTTTTTGCGCCCTTTTAGGGGGGGGCCCACAAACCTGTGCGCCCTATAGGGGGGCCAAAACCTGTGCCCCCCTATAGGGGGGGCCCCAAAAAAACCTGTGCGCCCCTTTTGCGGGGGCCCAAAAAACCGGGTGGGCCCTTTGGGAGGGGGCCCCCAACCCTGGCGCCCTATAGAGGGGGGCCAAAACCTGTGGGGGTGCGCCCAATAGGGGTGCGCCGGTGTGCCCTATAGAGGGTGCCAAAAACCCTGTTTGGGTGTGCGCCCTTAGGGGGTTTGCCACAACGTTTTGGTGTGTGTGGTGTGTCGGGTGTGTGTGTGGGGTCTGTGTTTTCTGTGGGTTTGGTGTGTCTGGGGTGGTCTGTTTTTGGGGTTTTTGTGTGTGTTGTGTGTGTCTGTGTGTGTTGTGTGTGTTTGTGTGGCTGTGTGTGTTGTGTTTTGTCTGTGTGTGTCTGTGTGTGTTGTGTGGGGCCCTGTTTTCCTATAGAGGGGCCCCCCCCTTGTGTGGGGTTTTATGGAGAGTGTGCCGGGGGGGGCCTTATAGAGAGGGGGGGCTGGGGGGGTACAAAACAGGCGGGGGCCCATCATGTGTGCAGGGCCATAGAAAAGGGGTTCCCCTTTGGTTTCATATGTCACAGGTAGATATGAAGTTAGGGGTTTGGGGGAAAGCTTGCTGGAGGGTTATAGAAAAAGGTAATTTTGCTGGTTCTTATGTGTTACTGGCGTTGTGGTGCCCGGGATAAAAGCCCGGGGCCGCTTGCGGGCGTTGGGGTTGCCGGGATATAGCCCGGGGAACCCCTCGGGCCTGGGTTGTGTCCCCGGGGTTTATGGGGCCCGGGGGCCGCTTTGTTTGGCGTTTTTTGTGCCCGGGGTTATGGGGCCGGGGGGGCCGTTTCTGGGGGGGTTTTGTGGGGCCGGGGATTTTAAAAGGGGGGGCCCCCTCTGTGGGTTTTTGTGCCGGGGATATAGCCCGGGGCCGTTTCGGGTTGGCGTTGTGGGGCCCCGGGGATTTTGGGACCGGGGCCGCTCTGCGGGCCCGGTTTTTGTCCCCGGGGGATATAGACCGGGGGCCGCTTGTGGCTTTTTGTGTGCCCGGGGTTATTGGCCCGGGGGCCGCTCTGCGGGCGTTGTGTCCCCCGGGGATATAGCCCGGGGCCGCTCTGTTGGCTTTTTGTGTGCGGGGGGGATTCCCCCGGGGCCGCTTTGCTGGCGTTGTTTTCCCCGGGGATATAGCCCGGGGGGACGCTCTTTTTGGCGTTGTGTCCCCGGGGGTATAGCCCGGGGGGCCGACTTGGGGGGCAAATAACCCCCCAACCCTTTGTTATTTCCATCCCCTTGTATATCACAAATTTTTCCCTTTTTCCCCTGTGTAAACCCAAATAAAACTTCACGTTATTCCACCCAGCTGGAGAAAGGGGGGGCGGGCTCTGTCTTAGATTGGGGAGCATTAGTCCCCCCTGAAATTCCCAGGTCATTTTTTGGAAATGCATCCGTAAGACGGAGCGACAGGCGCGCTGCAGACACGCAGGGCGTTTTCTCATGTGAAAACCCCGGGGCCCCTTTTTCTTTTCCGGCAGTGATAATTCTCACTGCTCATTGTTAGATGGGTTCTGGGTCTGTTCTGATGGGGTCCAGGGAAAACCTCAAAAAAGCGGGGTGTTTTATACAGAGGCAAGACGCCGGGTGAAAATTTCCCTTATTGGGGTTAAAAAATGTGGCCCCAAAAAAATAAATAAATAAAAAAAAAAAAAAAAAATGAATTAAAAAAAAAATTTTGCATTTTAAACACCCCAAAACCCAAAAAAAAACCTTTTACATTTTCTTTGGGATTTCCCCATGTCTGTTATAAAACCCGAAGAACCCAATCTAACAGGTTATTTAGGGGGTGAAATTGAATGGTGTTAAAAAAATTTAAATTTTAAAAAGCAGAAATTCATATTAAATTCCAAAAATACTCTTACAAAAATTCAAAATTCTGTTAAAAAAAAAAAAAAAAAATCCTAAAACCAAATGCTTTATTGCAAAAAAAAAAAAATTAGGGTAAAAAACAGGAAAACCCGAAAATACAAAATCTAGCAGCCTTTAAGGCCCTTTTTTGGTCTGGCTCTTAAAGGGTTTTAAAAGGGGTTACCCTTTTAAAGGGGCTGTTCGCCAGTTGGGTTTTAGAGCCAAAAAAACGCTTTCAAACATGAAACTGGTTTTCTTCCCCGTCGGCTGTGGGTGGTTTATGGCCGGATTTGAAAATTTCCCCTCCGTTTTCAAAAAATTGCTAATTTTTTCCCCACATTTTAGAAAAATAGGAGTGGGTTTTTCTAAAGTCTAGAAAAGCTTCAGATATAAAAAATAAACAAAGTTTAAATTTTTTCTTTTGTTTGGTTTGATCAAAAACACTCAAGCGTTTTTTTGCCGACCTGTGTGATGTCATCAGGGGAAGAGACAGAAAAAGGGGTTTTTATGTCCCAACCGCAGCTGCAGAAATTGCTGTTTTTTGAAAGATTAAACTCATATCTTTCTATACAAGTGACTTTGGGTTTAAAACAAAACCAAATTTTGAAAATGCGTATTTTTCATGTCCCCCACATTAGGACATGATCTTTGTTGTGAGGGAAAAAACCCCCTTTAAAGGGGGGGGCTGCTGTTGAAAACCCATGGGCTCCCTGTTCAAAACTGCCTAGTTTGTGGTGGGTTTACACGGGGGCAGTTATGAAACCGGCAGTCCCAGAGGAACGTTTAAAGGTTTCCGGGATTAAATCAAAAGTGGACCCAAATGTGGTTTTTGGGAACTTTCTTTTTAGGGAAACCTCTGCAAACAGCCCCTCTTCTTCCGCTTCCAAACCCTTTTGAGGGTGAACCCCCGGTGGTGGGGAGATTAAAGGGGGAACCAGAGTCCATCCAAAATTTTTGGGTGTCAAAAAGAAGTTTCCCGTTAAAAAGGGGTTTGTCTGGCAATAGGGAAAAAAAATAATTTGGGTTTTTGGGGAAAAAAAAAAATCCAAATTTTTTTTTTTTTTTTTTTTTTTGTTTTTTTTTTTTTTTTGTTTTTTTTTTTTTTTTTTAAATTTCCCGTTTTTTCGAAAACCCTGGGCAAACCCTTTTGCAGTATCAGGGCCCCTAAGCCAAGTGGCCAAAGGCCTTTCTGGGTGAGGATACCCCCCCTTTAACTTTTATTTTTTAGTGAAAGGTAATTTTCCTCCCCGCACAAAAAATTTGGTAGGGGAAGAGAGAGCAAGTCCAGTTTGTGAATGTTATTTGATGAAATCCTTACCTGGAATCACGGGGAGTCCTCTAGAGTCACTCGCCCAGTAAAGGGGCCCCTTATCGGCCGGGCCCAAAAGGGGTTTTGTTAAATTTCTGGGGAGTAGGGTCCTGTAATGGAGCGCTTCCCTGATGGGCCCTGCAGATCAGGACATTTCCACCAAGGGTTAGCGTAGGAGGTTTTTTAAGAAGGAAAATTACCTCTTTGAATTTTTGGGGTATGCAAATTGGGAACCCGTGTTTGGGGGGGGGTTTTGTTATAACGGGGGTTCACTCATTTTTTTGTCCCCCACTTGGCACGGGCCCTTTGGGTTCCTTTTTCCCTCCGGGTGCTGGTCCCCCGAGGTGGTTGAAACGCGGGGGGACGGCGTTTTCTTTAGCCCTTATGTTCTTTTTCACGGATGGGTTTTTCCCGCTTTGTTTTTTCCTTGGGGCCTTGCAGGTGAAATTTCAAGCCCAGTCCTCCTTTAAATTTTTAGCTGGAAGGAAAAAACCCCCGTCAGGTTTCAGTCCTCTACTTTAAACTCAGGGCCCATCTTTTTTCCCTTGGGCACCCTTGGGAAATTGCCCGGGGGGGGGCCCCAATGTTAGGGGGGGCCCCGTGGTGTGGTGTATGGTTTTGGGCCAGGGAAACAAGAAAAACCCTACCCGGTTTTTTCTTGGTTGGCTTTGGCCCTTAAATTTAAAAAATGTTTGGGGTGTTTTTTTGGAGTGCTAACGTTAAAAAACCCTGATGGGGAAGGGGGGCCAAGACTCCCTGCTCTAACAAAAAAGTTTTTGTTTGGCTGTGGTTTCCCCGTATAAGTGGCGTAATGTAAAGGGTGTGATTGGGGGGTGGTGAGGGGGGGGGGATCGAGGCATGGCCAAGTGTGTGTCATGTTTTTGGCAGGCCCAGTGCTTTGTTATTCCAGGGCCCAAAATTTTGTGGAGATGATTGTATAAGCTCAATCCTATTGCAGCCAGCAACTATGCGCTAAACAGAAATTTTTAAAAGCAACATAGGAACTTTTGGAAAAGCATTTTGCTACTTTGAAAACATGAAATTTAGGTTTTTTAGTGTTATTTTTTGACCCCAAAATGTAATAACCCCCCTGCCCTTCGACAAGGCGACCCCAATACAGGTGGGGGAACCCACGCTACACTTTTTTCTTCGTATGTTAAGACCTCCAACCCCTTTAGGGAGACAGTTCCCGCTACAAGTTTTCTCTGCATGGATTTAAAAGCCTGTGCCTGGGTGGAGTGCAAAAAACCCAAAAAGGGGCAGCCCCTCCCCCCTATAAAAAGGGTAGAAAACAAAAATTTTGGGTTTTGTAAATCCTAGATATTTTTTGGGGGGGAGAAAAAAAATAACTGTAGTGTGGCTTTAAAATTTGGGTTGTGTTGTATTTTGCTGCCACCCAGTGTGTTCTTTTTTTTTTTTTTTTTTTTTTTTTTAATAAAAACTTATTATGTGCAGATATTATTTTTTAGATTCTCACTATAAGCTACTGTTCATCTCCAGGTTTCTCTTTCCTTAATTACCGGCCCGGGCCGTATTAGTCTGTCAGCCGTTTTTATTAACACAGGGTTTTTTTTTGTCGTTTTGTTTTGTTTTCCCCTTTAAAAAGGTTGTCCCTACAAGGGTTGCTGCTTTTTTGTTAAAAAATCTTGCAAAAACAAGTCACTTTGAAATAGATGTCCATTAACAGTGTCCTACCTATTCCTAGATATCCCCTCTTGTATGGGGGTGCATTTAGCTCCTCAGGTTGCTATAGCTACAGACCTGTTTATTCTCTCCTGATAGGCTGCCAGCACTGGTCACTAGAGCTACAGACCTGTTCAGTCTCTCCTGATAGGCTGCCAGCACTGGTCACTATAGCTACAGACCTGTTCAATCTCTCCTGATAGGCTGCCAGCGCTGGTCACTAGAGCTACAGACCCGTTCATCTCTCCGATAGGCTGCCAGCACTGGTTGCTTAGCTAAAAGGACCTGGCTTCTAATGCAGCCTAGTAGAAGCCAGTAAACATGACCGTGAATTCAGAATGAAACCAAGAAAACAGGACTGAGGTAAGGGGAATCAATGTAGTGAGACAACCCCTTTAAGGGGCCGCTCCAGGCTTTTTTTTTCCCTTAGTTCATTAGACGATGCTTTGAGGTGCACAGCAGTGCCAGTAATTTTGCTTACCTTCAGCTAAAAAAGGGATTCTGACTGATGCAACAGTGTTTTGTTGGGTCATGTAAACTGGACTTTGATTGGCTGATAGGAGTGCATAGAAGGACAGACTTCCTGTCCGCATCAGCATAACAATATCCATGAGACTTCCATAGGAATGCACAGAGATTCACATTCAGGTCGCACAACCATGCTGTGTATTTCAGCGGCTCAGAGTGCAGGTCACATAACCCAGGGGCAGCAGTGAGAAATCCTGTATTCAGCTGCAGGGAAGCAAAATTACTGGTAATGCTGCACAGCATTGTGTAATGAGCGAAGGGGGAAAAAGAAAGCTGCAGTGCTCCTTTAGTCACAGCGAGGGAACCCTCTCCTCCCTCTCATAGGGACATGGTGGGAAGAGTGTCAAATCGTCATAAAAAAAAAAAAAACAAAAAAAATGGGAATCTCGCAAGAGAACAAAGAGTGACTTTTAATGACTATATTTACTATTATGCCATAGGCAAACTTAAACTCTATCAGTTCTCTATCTATAAAACACTAAAACGTAACTTTTATTATGTATAACACTTATATCGCTAAACCAGAAGAAAAATATTCCTTAAAACATACCTTTATTAATTATACCTTTAAAAATGTCAATACAAAAAACTTTCACAGAGTAAATTAAATACAACAGGGACAGAACACCCTATAAATTGCTACATTATAGTACTGTACAACACAGATTTGTATTAGCGGAGAACCCGCCCCGGAAAAGGCGACCCCACAATATACACTTAGTGCCGGGAAAGGGCCCCTTTCCCCTAACCCCCAAAGGGGTTTTACAACCCAAAAGGGTTTAATAACAATAAAAAACCACCAGGGTAAAAAGCAAGCAGGTAAATGCCTAAATGCCCTTATATTTTCAAAACAATGCGTTTTTCCTAGGAAAAAAAGTTTTGTAAAAGCCTTTTTATTTGTAAAGAGAATTTATAAATAAAATTAACACATATAGGACACCAATGGGTTATTCCAAAAAGTAACAGAACGGCCGGGAACACCCCCAAAATACAAAAAAAGGGCCAGATGACCTGAATACCCCCCCTTCCCCTTATCTCGCTGGAATGGGGGGGGTTTATATAACTTTGTATTTACCAGGTCAAAAGCAAAATGAGGATAAGTGCCTAGTGGCTAGATAATGGTCGGAGATAGTGCATTAAGCGCCCAGAGCGTTTGAGTGTGTGAAGAAATCTTTTCAAAAGCCCATGGTGTTGGGCCAGAAGATGCAAGTAGAGCACCCCCAAAAATTCAATTAATAAAAAAGCCCACATCCACGCGCATTTTAAAAAGCAGCCCCCGCGTGTTCAAAAAAGCCCAAACGCGTTTCGTCCCATCCCAGGGGGTCCCCCGTGGGTCCCCAAAAAAATATGCCACTGAAAAAAACAAAAACATAGAAAATATAATTAAATTTTGCCAGATGTCCCACTTAAACCCAATACTTGACTTAACTACATCAGAAATAAAGGAATAAAACCCGAAAACCCCCAGTTGAAAATTTCATGCCAATCTTTTGAAAGGGAAAGCGCAAGTCAGGGATGAAGTGACTTTCCCTTTTGGTGAGAAAATTGTAAATTTGTCATTGGTGTATGGCGTTTCCCCCACATTTTACTAAATGACCAAGGGGATTTAAAAGCCCCCTTAGATACCCTTCCCCATTTCCGAGGAAAAACCGGGCCCCCTTTAAAACCTGTATTTAACGAGCCTGGACTAAATTTTAAACCATGTGGCTCCATCTCCCCCTAGGCGGCACGGGGGTCTCCAAAAATTTTAATGGTGTCGGGAAATACCAAAATGGGCGGGACGGAGACATTTTTGGGGGGGGGAGGTACCGCGGGATGCCCGGATTCCGGCATTCTACAGGATCGGCGCACGCGCGCTACCCACCAAATGCCGTGAAGACACACCCGACTAGGTGTGCTCTAAACTTCAGAAAAAGAAAAACAAAAAAAAAACACAAGGGAGAATATGCTGGTTGAGCCTAATGAAAGTTGCACCATTTTTACCCTGCAAATTTTTCCCGGCGGGGTGGGAAAATGCAAAAGCAAAACCCGTCCCTTTTTTTATAATGTCTCCAAAAAAAAAGGCCCTAAGTGAACGATACATTTTTGGGGGTTTGAAAAATGAAAATTAAACAATCCTTTAAAAATTCAACAAAAAAAAAGTAAGCCCAGGGGGTCCACATAAGGCTATCAAAAAATTAGGTAATTGGCATAAAAAATCAAAAAATTAATTTTAAGGGGAAACTGTGTTCCCAAAAGGGGT
>JAODAL010072934.1:0-14920 GCA_025379985.1 Phyllomedusa bahiana | reverse complement strand
AAGGGGCCCCTGCGCCAAATAAAAAAAACACGTATCTGTAATGTATTCGGATAATAAATGGTATTTTTTAGCACCTATCAATTCACCTGTGGTTACTACACAATTGCCGGATTCAAATTTAACTGCAAGGTGGCTCTATCAACAAATCTGGACTGTTCAAAAGTACAAAAAACACATATCTGTAATGTATTCGGATAATAAAAGGTATTTTTTGGCACCTATCAATTCACCTGTGGTGACTACAAAATTGCAGTATTCACATTTAAGTGCAAGGTGCCTCAATGAACAAAGCTGTAGTGCGCCAAAGTAAAAAAAACACGTATCTGAAATTTATTCGGATAATACAAGGTATTTTTGGCACCTATGTGGTGACTACAAAATTGCAGTATTCTTTTTTAAGTGCAAGGTGCCTCAATGAACAAAGCTGTAGTGCAGCAAAGTCAAAAAACACGTATCTGAAATTTATTCGGATAATACAAGGTATTTTTGGCACCTATCAACCTGTGCTGACTACAAAATTGCTGGATTCTAATTTAACTGCAAGGTGGATATATCAACAAAGGTGGAATGGGCAAAATTGAAAATGAACACCTATCTGAAATGTATACTGATAACTAAAGTGGAGTTTTGCACCTAAAAAAGAGACCTGCAGTTACTAGAAAAGATGTGTATCCTAATATAAGTTCAGGCTGCCCAATATCCAGGAAATATTTCAATAGAAAACTGTTAATAATAAAGCTATTGCAGTGCAATGTCTACACTAAGTCTTGGTGAACTTTATCCAGTATTCTTTATAGAGCTTGTCTGTGTTCGCCCGCGGACTTGAAAAAGTTAATGAAACGCTCTGTGTGCAACGTGCATAAATCACGGAGATTACAAGCTAACATGTGGGAGACGGCACTGAAAAAAATTGTAGAGGCATTCTACAAGTTAACGGTGGCTTGGCAGAAAACAGCGTGTTCAATTGCAAAGTATAATTACATTGAAATTGAATGTAAAATATAAGAAGAGAATGACTACAGCGTATATGTATAATGAATGAAATGCCGCCATTTCAAGATGGCGAATTTCAATGTTGGTTGAGTTCCAATTGTCGTCATCAGAATTCCATTAATGCTGAAAGTTGCGTAGATTGTGGGAGGGAACGTACAACAATAATCC
This sequence comes from Phyllomedusa bahiana, assembly GCA_025379985.1. Lineage (NCBI taxonomy): Eukaryota > Metazoa > Chordata > Amphibia > Anura > Hylidae > Phyllomedusa > Phyllomedusa bahiana. Next base: position 13,759 of record JAODAL010072934.1, on the reverse strand, counting down.
CACCTTGTATTATCACCTCTGTTACCTCCCAGTATTCTTCCATCAGCTCCAGTGCCAGAACCTTCCATTACTTTCGGTAGCGATTTTAATGTAGTCCAAACACTTTCTGCATCCGGAAATGCATCACCAAGCCTTGCCCTTTCCACTTCCTGTGGCCATATTTGTAGTTCCAATCAATCCAAAGAACGCGGAAGTTCCGGGTTGAAGTTGAACAGCGGCCATCTTGCTACACCTAGTAACATTCCTACTCCCACCTCTACTCTTCTGACGTTTGTACTTTCATTACCTCAATTTGTGACACAAACACCACTCTTATCTTCATTGTGGGGAACATTATCAAACAGGATACCACGGGAATAGTTAATCCTGCCAATGCACATCTGCAGAATAATGGAGGTATTGCTGAAGAAATTGTGAAGGAAGGTGGGATGGAGATACAAGAGGAATGTGACGACATTAGTGCTTGTTCCAATGGTGCTCCTCTACCGGTGTCTTCAGCAGTTGCCACTCGAGCAGGCTGACTGAACTGCAAGTACATTATTCATGCCATTGGACCCATTTACAATAATATTTGCCATGATAATTGTGTCAACTTGTTGAAACAAACGATACATAATGTGCTTGAGTTGGCCCAGGTTAACAAGTTCCAATCTTTAGCCATACCTCTGGTATCTTTGGGCATTTTTGAGTTTCCACCTATGACATGTATTAATACCATTCTTACTGCATTGATTGAACACAAGCAAATTCCTCCAGTGCGTGAAATACGGATAGTGGTACTAACAGATGCTATGGCCAAATGTCTGAAGACTATGTGGCTCTCCCTTACCAACCTACACCCACATTACCTCAACCACCAGAACCAGACTCATTCAAGGACTTCGGTTGCACCACCACCACCACCACCTCCTCAGCCACTGGATTCTCTTTCTCGTCTGGTGCTACCTTCTCAGCCATCGACGCCGGCCACAATACAACAGGATCAACCAATCTATGTGCCTTTTACACCCGAAAAAGTCAATAATCTACTAACCCAAATGCCAGACCCCGAAAAAAAAAAACCTATGGCATTTTACCGTGGCATCAGTCAGATACAGAAGACATATTCTGCCCCTTGGAAACACCTATACCACGTTGCCAGCATCAAGGCTGGTGATTCCTTTTGGCCCATTATCAAATCGGCTCTGCAAGAGGATAATGTCGATAACATCCGTGCTTACTCATCTGGGGAAGAGTTCTGCCGTCGTCTTCATTCATGTGCAAAGGAAAGCTTGGATGAGTCCTCAGTCAATATCTTCAATTCTACTCAGAGTCCTACTGAATCCGTGGAAATTTTTTATCACCGGATGTCTGCCTTATTCCAGGACCATGGATTTGACATGAACACTAAACCTCACAGAATCCTCTTTCAACGGCGTTTGTTAAAGGTCTCCTTAAGCCCATTTGGGATTATTTTGAAACTATTCGAGCAGAATATACAGAGCTACCCAGAAGTCAACTTCTTTCTATTGCTAAGGCTCAAAGTTCTTTGTTGGCTCAGACTGATTCCTCAACAATTGAAAAATTTCTACAAAGTCCCTACTTCAAAAGCTCCCAAATGGCCCAACATCCCAGACTCCTGAGTATGTACTGTACAATCAACCAACACAAGTATACCCAGGACCTCAACCTATCAACTCATATCAACCTAATGGTTCGCAAAACTTCCAACGCACACCTATTAGCGGGCAAGGCCGAATTCAAAAGACTTGTTTTTACTGCAACCGATTGGGACATATCATGAGTCAGTGCCGCACTAAAGCTCGTGATGACACCAGGAACCATGCTACCTACGGTCAACCAATGCCGTCAAACCCTCAAGCATCCAAGCATAATTGAAGGAATGTTGGCTTTTGAAGGTAATGGAAATGTTTGATTTTGATGGAATATGGAAATTGTCAACCAAAGTTAATTTCAAGATAACATGAAGGATGTGAAGAACGACAAGCAAGTGTCATGATGGAAATTATGTTGAAAGTGTAAGAAAGAAAATCTGGAAGAGAAACTGAAGAACTAGATTTTGGTGATATAGAATGTGGACACTAATATTAAAACAGGTTGGATGGAGAAGTTGTAAAAAATACAAGGCAATGTGGGAGTAAATTTATACGCATCACAAAAGCAACTAAATTAGTCTTCGGGACCTGTGAAACTCAATATCAAGTATATGAACCTCAACCATCAAGATTCAAACAACAAACAAAATGTAGACCTCAGTCTCTTGTGTGTCACCGATTTTCCAACTTGTCAATCAAGCTCTTTGAGTTTTTTTCAATATTTTGCATCCATCAACTGTAAAGTCTCACAGTCCAAGCTCCAATGGTGTTCTAAGAAAGTGGTATTCCTCGGACATTGCATATTACAGGGGACCAAACACCTTACTGATGATCGTAAAAAAGCTGTGATGCTCATTTCTTCACTGACCAATTTAAAACAACTTCAAGGATTTTTAGGCCTCGTCACTTACTGTCGTCAATGGATACCCAATTCTTCCAGTCTTATGCAAGTTTTGTATGATTCTTTCAAGGACATTATTTTCACCAATGAACTCTCACTTGAGGTACAGGAGTGTTTTCAAACCCTGAAAAAACCTTATCCTACAAGCTCTGGCTCTGGGAATCCTGGATTGCTCACAGCCTTTCAACCTCTTCCTATTTGAACATTATGGCCATGCTTCTGGAGTCTTGGCACAGAAACATGGAGAGCATATGAGATCTCTTGGATACTATTTTTGCAAGTTGGATCCTGTTGCGTTGACTCCCCCTACTTGCCTCAGAGCTGTCATTGCTGCACAAGCTCTTCTTGAAAAAAACTCAAGACATCATTTTAGGCCATCCAATCAATGATTTGGCAACTCATGATCTGCAAGGGATCCTGAAACAGTCTCAGCAACCACATCTCAGTAAACAGCACCACCTCCGTATACAATGCTCGTTACTGATGCCTGAGAATGTCACTTTAAAGAGATGTACTACTCTCAACCCAGCCACTCTGCTTCCTCTCTCAAGGGGGAAAGATGAAGATCAATCTACCACAGATGAAAACCAGACTGCCACAGATGAACCTCTTCATGACTACCTTGAACAAATGGAGGCTGAAACCTCCCATCTTCCTATTGTCTCTGCATCCAAGTTGGAGAACCCAGACTATGTCTTCTACACAGAGATTCGGATCCAGATATGCTGATGATCAAGGATGATTCCATACAGGATTTGCTGTTGTTACCCTGTAAAAAACAGTGAAGGCTGCATCTTTACCTTCGAGAATGTCAGCCCAAGAAGCAGAACTCTGGGCTGTAACGGAAGCTTGTAAGCTTGCTGAAAGGAAGACTGTGAACATATATACCAACTCAGCCTACGTGTACGGAGTAGCCCATGACTTTGGCCTGAAGTGGGCCCTGCAAGGTTTCCAGACCGCTAGTGGAATGCTCATCAAGAATCAATAAGCCGTTCAGACTTTGATGCATGCTCTCCAATTGCCAGCTCAAGTTTCCGTTTTGAAGACTAAAGCCCATGGAATAATAGAGACAGAGGAAGTAAGAAGGCAACTACAGAGCAGACTTGGCTGCAAAGGCCGCAGCTCTCTTCCCAGAAATTCAAGAGGATGCATGAGTGGCTGTATATGTGCTGACAAGAACAGAGAAGAAAGAAGGAGAAGGTGAGAAGAAAGAAGGAGAAGGTGAGAAGAAAGAAGGAAAGAAGGTGAGAAGAAGAAAGAAGAAGGAAAGAAGAGAGAGGAAGAAGAGATGAACCAAGGACAAGATGCATTGAATCCAGGTGTTAACCTGTTGAGACAATTTCAAACTCGAATAAGCCCGAAGTAAAGGAAAAGTTGGGAGGAATTGAGAGCAGAGATACACCAAGATGGATTCTAGAGGAAAGACAATAGACTTTGTTTACCAAGGGCATTATATCCAGCTGTAGTACAATGGGCTCATGGCACTACCCACAGAGGAACTAACCAGATGATTTCTTCAATCAACAAGATATACCTAACTGCCAGAATATCCACCACAGCAAGTAACTATGCTAGAAGTTGTGAGATATGCAATACTTGTAACCCCAGAGGACTGATGCCAACACCAAGGAAGCATTTGGCTAAACCACTGTATCCTTTCCAGCGGATCCAGATTGACCACATTGAATTACCCAAGAGTGGAAAATTCAAATTTGTTTTAGTGGTGGTGGATATGTTCTGAGGATGGCCTGAAGCCTTAACAGTTACCAATATGACTGCCAGGACCACCGTGAAGAAACTATTGACTGAATTGGTATGCAGATTTGGGATCCCTGAGGTTATTGAATCTGACCAAGGACCTGCAGAAGTAACTAGAGACATTTGGAAATTAGTAGGAGTTGACCTTGGCCTGCACACTCCCTACCATCCCGAATCCACTGAAAAAGTGGAAAGAACGAAGAACAAAATTCTGAAAGCTAGCAAAGAAACATCTCTTCCCTGGCCTGAGATCCTACCCATTGCATTCTATTCTGTCAGAAACACCCCTAGGCAGCCCACTGGTCTCACTCCTTATGAGATATTATTCTCAGGCCTGCCCAGATTAGGGAAGTTTCACCCACAGCAGTTGAGTGCAGGGAATGATAGCCTTGTAAAATATGTTATAAATCTGTGTAATGAATTGAAACTAATCCATGCCATATTGTCCTCTTCCATTCCAGATCCAGACTGATCAAAGCTACGACCTGGTGACTTCTGGAGCTTAGATTTGAAGGACCATATCAAGAAAGTGACTACAGTGAATTAATTTATCCTTTCTACATCTGTATTGTTTGGGTGTGTGTATGAACATAGGAGATAGCAGTCACCCAAGAGAAAGTTATCACCATTTTTATTGATGTAATTCCCCCAGGAGGGTTATGAATTGACCAACAGACCATAAAATCGCACCCACAAGGGGGGATTGTGTGAGCAAGGTGTGACGCTTTTTCAGGGGGTGACAATTCTTAGTTTCCCAGATCCTAGAACTTCAGTCAGCTCTTATCCTTCCTATCTGAGGACAGGTGTTTAGAGAGCTAGGCTAGTTGTCGGGGTCGAGAGTAGCTCGTTAAAGCTGACCAACACCCACAGGCAGGGATCTAAGTTAGCTTAAAAGTCATAGGGACAGTTAGGGACCCCTCTCCCCATCCTTACCTAGTGACAGGAAGGAAGTGGATCGAACAGATTTAAATTTTTTAGGGGGGACTGTCAAGTTGATGATTTAAGGAAAAACATCAAAATCTGTTTTATCATTACATTCTTATTAAGCTCATCAGTTTTTTTTAAACTGCTTTTTTTTTTTACTGCTATGTATCCTAATCGAAGTATTAGATATCTTCAACACAGCTTTCCTTGAGACAGATGCAGTGCCTGCAAACAGCAAGAGATTCAAGGCCTCCCTCCTCCCCCAGATGATACAGAGGAGAGTTCAGGAATGTGTCTTATAAAATAATGCCTAATGCGTAGATGCAAATTATAATATGTCTCTTAGCGACTGCCAATTAACCAATCATATAGTGATAGAATAGTCATGTGGTTAAAAGTTCTATTGGAATTCAATTTACTGTGATTAAATCAGATTTATGCCCAATATTGACCGTGTGGGCTGTATCTCTCAGAGCTGTTAACAGCTTTAATAACATTAATTTGGAGGAGACATCTAATTGGATGAGGAGTAGAAAGAAAAGATAATTCTACATCTAATTTATTATCCTGACTAGAGATGGGCGAATTTCTCAAAAATTCGATTTGTTGACTTCGCCGAATTTTACAACAAAATTTGTTTCGGTCCGAATTACTTCGGGACGAATCGCATTAAAAAACAGCTATTTCCAGGCTGCACAGAGCCTGCAGGGTGCTGTAGAACGTTGTGCCATGCTTATATATGCAGAGGGGGTTGGTTTGGCCCTTCATACAATGCTGTGTTTTAGTATGACACGCACATGACTGCCGCCGCTCTTAGAATCGCTTCACTATAAAATTCCCTGAGCACTTAAGAGGGCAAAACTGACCAAAGAACTGAAGGGGGAATGTAGCCTAATAAAGTCATGGCAGCGACAGCTGGAAAAAACAAGCTGAGGGCTCAGGTGGCAACATCAGTGACAGAGTGTGGAGGTGACGGCAGCAGCCACAGCAGCATGAGGTCAGACAGTGGCACAATGACATTCTGGAGGTGGCAAAAACAGGAGTAGGCCACAGAGTGGCACAATGACACAGTGTGTAGGTTACGGCAGCAGCCACAGCATCAGCATGAGGTCAGACAGTGGCACAATGACATTCTGGAGGTGGCAAAAACAGGAGTAGGCCACAGAGTGGCACAATGACACAGTGTGTAGGTTACGGCAGCAGCCACAGCAGCAGCATGAGGTCAGACAGTGGCACAATGACATCTGGAGGTGGCAAAAACAGGAAATAGGTCACAGAGTGGCACCATGACACAGTGTGCAGGTTACGGCAGCAGCCACAGCAGCAGCATGAGGTCAGACAGTGGCACAATGACATTCTGGAGGTGGCAAAAACAGGAGTAGGCCACAGAGTGGCACAATGACACAGTGTGGAGGTTACGGCAGCAGCCACAGCAGCAGCATGAGGTCAGACAGTGGCACAATGACATTCTGGAGGTGGCAAGAACAGGAGTAGGCCACAGAGTGGCACAATGACACAGTGTGGAGGTCACGGCAGCAGCAGCATGAGGTCAGACAGTGGCACAATGACATTCTTGTGGTGATAAAAACAGGAGTAGGCAACAGAGTGGCACAATGACACAGTGTGGAGGTCACGGTAGCAACAGCATGAGGTCAGGCAGTGGCATAATGACATTCTGGAGGTGGCAAAAACATGAGTAGGCCACAGAGTGGCATAATGACATAGTGTGGAGGTCACGGCAGCAGCAGAATGAGGTCAGACTGTGACACAATGACATTCTGGAGGTGGCAAAAACAGGAGTAGGCCACAGAATGGCACAATGACAAAGTGTGGAGTTCACGGCAGCAGCAGCTGGAGGTCAGAGAGTGGCCCAATGACATTCTGGAGGTGGCAAAAACTGGAGTAGGCCCCAGAGTGGCACCATGACACAGTGTGGAGGTCACGGCAGGTAGCAACAGCAGCAGCAGCATAAGGTCATAGAGTGGCACAATGAAAGTGTGTGGAGGTGGGTGGCAATACCAGTCCCTGGTAAAGATGGTGGTAGGCTGATGGAGAAACTGGCAGCAGATGTGTGGCATCAGGCGGGTGGCGGCATCAGAATAGTGGCTGAGGCAGGTAGTTTGAACCCAGACTCATTTCTCACAGTTTAAGTGAGGCGTCATGGCTGATGTAGTCTGACGCCTAAGGCATTGATGTGTGGAAATCCTTGCCCATCCACGCCTGATTCACGACAAAGGTCAGTTGGTTCCCATTACCCAGGGGAAAAGCGGGTTCTCCTTGGGGTAACGATGGCCCCCGCCGCATAAACACCCGCTCTACGCCACACACTGGCGGGCAGGACAGCTTCCCCAAAGAAAAACACGGCAAGTTGGGCCACACATCCAGTTTGGCTCTCAAGTCCACAATCTTTAACTGGGGTGGCAGATGCTGCCAAGTAGGCCACCCCTGTTGTTCAGGGCCCTGCTCCAGGTTCTTGCTGCGCTGTGCTCCCACTAGGGGGGAAAGAAGTGCTCATCAGTGACTCCGACTTAGGTTGTGCTGAGGGAGCGGGTTTATGCTTCCACCCCCCCACCTTTCCCACACCCCGCGGCAGTAGACGTGAGTGCTGAAGAACCCCCCGGTAGACCTTTAAGGGAGGGATATGCCGCATTTGGGCAGCGGCCAACTGATACGGGGGATTTCCCCTATAGTATTTGAGTTTTTTCCCCCCTAAAATTAGCTGGGAAAAAAAGTCCCATTTTGGACCGGTAGGGGGGGGGTCCAAAGGGTGGAGAGCCAGAAGTCTCCCTCTCCCGGATGGTGCAATTGGGGCTGTCAATAGCCAGGAAAAACAGCATGCTGCGGGACATCTGCACAAGTGACTCCGGAGGCTCCTGCCTCCTCTCCACTGTATTGAAGGTGTTTGCGGTCATCGCCCGTTTTCCCCTCACTATCTACCTCCCCAGCGCTCCTGCTCCTCCTCCTTGTCCCGGGTAAAAAAATCCATCATTTCCCAAAGACAATGTTCCTCCAATTGCTCCCCTCTTCCTCCTCCATTTCATCCACCCATAAGTGGCCGGAGATGTAGTCGCCACGTTCCATCCTGCCCAGCAGATTTTTCAGCCTGTTCCCGGGAATAAATGGAATGCGTTATTATCCCGACCCCTGGGACTGACAAATAAGTCCCCGCCTCGAATGGCCTCAACAAATGGCAGGTGTCACGCATGAGCTCCCACTGGGATATAAAAAGTTACAAGGGAACTCCGTCCCCCTGGATCATAAAAAAAATCGTTAAGGGCCTTTTCTCTGTTCTACGTCGGTCCAACATGGCAGGCGGGAATTCCATCGGGGGGAAAACATCGCTTTTCGGGGGTGTTTTGGGTGAGGGCCGTTCTGCGCTGAACTCGAGGGGGGTGTTCCTGCTTTGTAGGAATGGATGAAGTCCCAGCCTTTTTCCTGGCCTTTTCAGAATCTTCAAGATCGGTGGAAGATTCAGGAACCTTTTTACAAAAATTTAACCGTGGCCATGCAGGGGCGCTGGACCCTCCCCCCTCGGTGCAGGCGGGACACCATGTTCCTCCCTTTTCCGTCCCATGGTTCCGATTTGCAGTTGGCGCGGAGAAAAGCCCACACATCGATTTCTTGCTGATGACGTGGAGCATTCCCCCCCTGTTATTCGTTGCCGACTAAGCCCGGGGGTAGAACCCGCGGACACCGCTGTGCCCTACACATGTGGTATGTTGGGCCCTACTTGTGGAGGCTGGATGGTGGTTGGGGGGTGGAGGAGGAGGAGGAAAATTTTCCAGGGGCCGCAGTTTGACAAAAGTGGAGGGAAAGCGCCTTCCCGTCCAAGTTTTGGTGTACTTGGCAGGAGCACATTCACCAGTGGGGCCTAAAGGAAGTACTGGCCCTGACCGTGTTACGCTTTAGCGTCCCCTGCCCTGCACCCTTGGAAACCCCAACCCAAAACTAAGGATGGCCCCCCTTTGTTTACTATTTATGAAGTGGGTATGCCTTTTTGGGAAAAAAAAAATTACGGCTTGGAACTCTTAAATTTAGCTCGGCACAAGCCATAAGTTTCCCCGTGGGGCAGAGTCCACCAAATTTTGGGAAAGGGGGGACTGAGCACCAAAAAACTTTGGCAGGGCAGGTCAGCTTTTGCACCTTGGTTGGACCCCCAAAAATTGTCTCCAAAACGCCTCGCTGAAAGACGCTGGGGCCATTAGCGAGGAGCGGGGGAAATTTAACGGGAGATGATGGCAAAGACACACAGTTCCCCCCGCAAAGGGGGGGAGCCTTGATGGCTGCAATGGCGCGTGACTGGGCGTTGCTGCTGTTGCTGCAGCGGCAGGATGGACAACTAAATCTGAGCCACGTTTCTCCCAGGCCACCGGATGGTGACGCTGCATGTATTGACGCAGGGCCATTGTGCCAACGTTAGCTCCCTGGCTTCGTTTCACTTTCTGCCTACAGATTCTACATATACCCATATTCGGCTCCTCCGGTGTCTTAGCAAAGAACTGCCACACCGCCGAGTATCTGATTTTACTGCCAACGCTCCGCAATGAGTGAATACTACCACCGCTGCCTCGCTGAGCCCCTGTGCCGCTACTTTTTTGGACCTGCGAAGCGGGTTTTTTACCCCGTGGCCACTTGGCTCCCGACCTCACACTGCTGCTACCCTGCTGACTCACAGCCAAACAACCAACTTGCTGGCTGCGCCGCTGCCTGACGCGGAAGCTGACGCCCTCTTCTCCTGACGATGATGAAGCCCTTGCCTAACCCAGCTCCCAAGTGCGGTCGGCTACATCATCATCTATTTGTGTTTCATCGTCACTGCTGTCCTCATCACCGGTTTTGGTATGCATAGGCTGACCCCTCACAACATGACCCCCCATGCCACTCTCCACATCTATTACTTTGCACCTACTGCAAGAAGCAGGGGATATTGGCCCCATTTCTTCGCTGCCAAGTAGCTGCTGACTGCCCTCCTCAAATTGTTCATCCTCGCTATATAGTGGCGCTGAGCCCAGACCACATAGTAGATCTCTGGCTGAGGGAACCGGATGGGACAGAGGTGGGTTGAAGACAGGTGAAGGCCTCTGACCCGCTCCCGGTCCATGCCAACTAAGGGTTGTGTCTGACGTTCCCACCGACTCTTGGCTGGGGTTGTCAGATGTCATCTGGGAGGAAGTGGATGACCTAGTCAACCAATCAAGAACCTATGGGTTGCTGGTCAGCACACGACCGCTAGATGACAGCGGCAGTTGTGGCCTCACCGAGTGACCCCTGCTGCGACGTTCCCTTGCTGGGCTGAGACCTGGGCCTGCTCCAGGAATGTTTGTGCCACTGCCACTCGCAGGTGAAGAGCCTGCCACCTCTCTGTCTGACATACTGTTTGTTCTAAAATGTACAGACACGGTTTGATGAAGATATCTGTATATGATAAATACACACCCTGTATTTGACTCCAAATGAACCCAGTAACAAGCTTGGGTAACCCTTGGCTATAAATTGCTCTCCACAAATGGCCAGGAAAAATTTACTTGTATGTGTCACTTAAAAACACTGTGTATTTTACTGAATGTAAAAGCACAAACAGGCTTAATTAACCTTCGGATATGAATTATGCTACAGGCAAAATTGCTTTTTTGGCGGTGAAAAAGAAGGTTTCTTTTAGTGACCACAACAACAGAACAATGCTTAATTAACCCCTGGATCTAACTTGCGCCAAAGAAATGAGCAACCAAAAATGACCAGCTTTGTAGCGTGTTACAATGGCGTGTATTTTATGGTACACAACAAGAGAAAAACTTGTAATTATCTTCGGTTATGAAATATGCTACAGGAAAAATGTCTTTTTTAGCGGTGAAAAAGACGGTGTCTTTTAGTGACCACAACAGCAGAACAACGCTTAATTAACCCTTGGATGTAAATTGCGCAAAAGAATTGAGCAACCAAAAACTACCAGCTATGTAACATGTTACAATGGCGTGTATTTTACAGTACACAACAAGAGAAAAACTTGTAATTAACCTTCGGTTATGAATTATGCTACAGGAAAAATGTCTTTTTTGGCGGTGAAAAAGACGGTTTCTTTTAGTGACCACAACAGCAGAACAACGCTTAATTAACCCCTGGATGTAAATTGTGTAAAAGAATTGAGCAACCAAAAACTACCAGCTTTGTAGCGTGTTACAATGGCGTGTATTTTAAAGGTACACAACAAGAGAAAAACTTGTAATTATCTTCGGTTATGAATTATTTCTACAGGAAAAATGTTTTTTTTGGCGATGAAAAAGAGGGTGTCTTTTAGTGACCACAACAGCAGAAAAACGTTTAAATTTAAACCCCCTTGGATGAAAAATTGGAAAAAAAAATTGAGAACCAAAAACTACCAGTTTTGTAACATGTTACAATGGGTGTATTTTAGGGTACAAAAAAGAAAAAAAATTGTAATTAACCTTCGGTTATGAATTATGCTACAGAAAAATGTTTTTTTGGGCCTTTTGAAAAAGAGGGTTTTTTTTAGTGACCAAAACAGCGAACAGCGCTAAAAAACCCTGGATGTAAATTGCGCAAAAAAATGAGCAACCAAAAAATGAAGTGTATTTGGATTGAAAAAAAACGTGTTTCTTTAAATAAATCAAAGGGAAAAACGGTTTAGAAAATCCTTGTATATTAATGTGCTGTGGCAGTTTGCATTAAAATGTATATGCAGCTGCATTGGAGCACATGGTTTTCGTTCCAATACCCACAAAATCAGAATTAAAACGTTAAGGAAGCAGTTTTGGAAAGCTGTGAACCCTCCAAAAATCGTGTATAAAAATGAGTTTTTAGAAAAGTATATCATAAGCAGCCGGGCGCCCTTTCCCCCTAATCAGTACAGGAGAGTGTTTGAGTTCCAGCGTGGCCTGGAATTTTTATGTGGGTGAGTACAGAATTCCCCGGTCTCTGATTGGTTTCATTTGCCAAGTTGTAGGCTATGCCCGCATAAATAGTAATGGCTATTTCTTAAAAACATTACTTTAATTCTTTTCACCTTTAAAAGCATACATAAAAACCAATCTTTTTGGCGTTAGCAATTATAATATTAATCGATGGGATATTAAAGTCATGGGTTTTGCGCGGATCGCCGTTAGATGCAATGTCCCCCAGACCTCTCGGTCTTAATCCCGATGGGGGTTTCCCCGGAAGGTTTCGCCAGGAGACCGGGTGAGCCAAGTCTAAATGCGACGTTTCGAGACAATGTTGCCTCTTTCTCAAAAATGCGACTTCAATGGAATTATAAAGGGGAAAGTGAGTACAATGAATAAAAACAATAAAAAAAACAATCTCATGAAACATTTTTTTTAAAATGAAGATTTATTTTGCCTTTTAAGGGTAGTGAATCCATATAGTGGATCCCGAAAGCCTCTCTTCACAGCTTCCTAGTAAACCCCGCAGGTTACAGTTACCCCACCCTCTCCAGAATCACCCCCCCTTTTGTGTATTCCATGTCTCTTTTACCCCCAAAGGGACAAGTGGGTCTCCCCACTTATTTCCCCATCATTCCCAGATATTGGATTTCTTTTTTCATAAAAAGTCGGATAAAAGCCTATGCTCTTCGTCGGATCTTCATTGCCCACTTGTTTGCCTATGTGGTTTTCCCACAAGGGCATTTGATATATAAACGACATTTTTTCTATCGCAGGTATGAAACCCCCATATTTTCACTGGAAACCCCCTTTTTGGGGGGTGAGACGTGCTCCCCTTAATTATGGAGGGGCAGTTTGACTCTAGGCATGAAAAGTTCCCCCTCGTGCAGATTTTAGATATCTTGTTTGTTCTTTTTTATAATATAGATTTATAGTTGTTTTCCCAATGTTTTTCCCTTTTTTAAAGTCCATCTAGGGGATCTTTGAATAGATGCCCCAAATTTAGGGGGCTCCTTTAGAATCTTCCCAATTTTTTGAAATTCTTTTTAATAGGGTCGAGTGGGCATCGTATGTGCAAACATATGTAAGCCCCTTATCCTTTTTCTTAACCTTTTCCTTTAATAACTACTTGGGGGTATAGTGCAAACCCGTTGACCTACCGCTGTGATTTCAGCCTGTCATACCCCGATTAAAAATTTTTGGACAATTCTTTCTGTGGCTTGCATTAAATGACGTTCGAGATTTGTGTTTCCCGTATAAATTTTGGGTTTAAAAAAACCTTTAAAAGGGTTTTGGGGGTGTTAGCTATTTTATACAGCATATTTTTACAATCTGTTCCTTTTTAAACAGGGGAAAATTAAACTATTTTTTCCCCAATTTTTTTTTCACCCTAATCTAGGTAGAGATGCTTCTCTATTTTTGTGAAGTAAATTTAATAATGGGGTGCCCCAGATATCAAGACGAAGTGCTCCAAAACTCATGGACCCAGTCCCGAGAAGGAACACCTCGTCAAGTATCAAAACCCAAACCTGCCGATTTATAGGGCCTTTTTAACAAATTATTTTCAAAATTTTGCATAAAATGTTGGCGTAATTTGGGGTCACCGGGGACCCCTAGAGTTCCTGTAAAAGGGAAAAAAAGGGGTCCCCCAAACCGAAGAAGTTTAAAGGGTAAGTATCAGATCA
>JAODAL010072933.1:0-14920 GCA_025379985.1 Phyllomedusa bahiana | reverse complement strand
CCGCCGGGACGGTTCTTTAAACACTCAGGTTTAAAAAAACTTTTTAGAACATGTTCCCTTCTATCCCCCGGTTTTTGGGGCCCAAAAAATAAACATGGGGTCCCAAAAGGGGGTGGGCTTGAATCCGAAAACCCGCGACAAAAGCCGCCCCCCCCCTGCGTCTCAAAAAAAAAACCTTAGACTCTTTTACCCTTTGGGCCCCACTACGATTATGAATTCGGGCCCAGTATTGCACTGTAATCAGGGGGGATCAGCTGGGGAATGGGAAGAGCTGATAATCCCCAAGCAGTACTTTTTAAAACCCAGTATAGTTTAAAGTGGCGTGGCTCTGTAAACGCATGGTAAAGAAAACCCCCCTTAAAGGGTTTTTTCCGGGAAGTATTTCCCTTTTACCTTTACCTCCTCAGGAAAAGAAAACCAAAAAAAAAGATGCTGAGTAAAAGGGGGGAGAGGGAAAGAGATTGGGGGGAAAACAGAGAGCAAAGGAAGTGCGGGGGAGCGCCCTGCAAATTTTGTTTTCAATAATAACATTCCCCCCCAGGGGATTCTTAACGCAGCACCCTTCATACACTTGAAATTTTTTCCCAACCCCCTTTCAAGCCCCTTTCCCTTTCCCCCTGTCATCAGATAAGAATGCAAACATCCCAAGCCCCCGGCCCCAAAACCCAGCGCCCTTCGGTGCCCTTTGGTCGTGTCTAATTTTTAAAACTGTCGGGAAATAAGGGGGAACCTGAGCAATGCTGTAGCTTCACGGGCCCTTTCACTTTTGAAAATCACTTGAAATTTAGAAAAGGATTAAATACCCATTTTGGGGGTTTCCCACTTAAACATTAATCGGGAAAAACCCCTTTTTTTAAATAAACTTTTTTTTAAACCAGAAAAAACCCCTTTTAGTGAAAATGTACAAATCCAATTTGCAAAGCATCTCCCCCCTCCCTCTGTTTCCCCAATCACAAGAAATACACAAGAAATGTAAATTTTAATACTTTACTGACTGATTTTTACACCCCTGTAGTAAACCCCAAAGAGTCCCACCCCTTTTTCCCCGGGTTGGCTCAGGGAAAAACAGTCAAAAAACAATGGGGTTTTAAGACAAACTACAAACACTAAACCCTGTGCCCAACAGCTAAAAAAATATGCCATGAAACCTGGTTGTAAGACTACCCAACAGTCCCTTTGGTTTTTTTTGTCTACGATGCAAATAGGTGGGAATTCCCATAACAAAAACTTTTAAAAGTATTAGTTTTAAAACAAAAAACTCAAGTCTAAAATTTAAGTTCACAAGTTAAAAAATACATTGAATTTCTATACCTACACGGAAAAAATTTCTTACATAAAACCCACCCCTGTTAAAGTCGGGAAAATTTTTATATATTATGAAACCCCCAATACCCCAGTTTAATAAAAAAAAGAGTTTAAACCCCTAAAATTAGGTTTCTCGGGTTGAAGGGGAAACTGGCAAGCAATGAAATTTAAGAAAAAAACCCAAAAATTTCTTTTTAAGCTATATTTACCATCGGGAAAATTTCCTTCTGCATCTGATTTTGTTTTTTCTATTAAATATAATTTACTTCAGCTATTAAATGACATAGAAGCAGAAATGAAATAGCCTTGTAAACTAAGCTTCTCAGAACTGTGACTTCTGCTGCTAATTTTCCCTCCTTAACAATGCGAAAAAGTGAAGTGGGGGCGTGGGTGCGGAGTTTGCTGCCAGTCTCCAACCCTGTGATTGGCACCTATTACGCCGTTGTGCTGAGCTTTATCTTGCTTTCTCTGAGTCATGGAGGTTGGTTTGAATGGCAAGCTGAGCTTTATAACAGCTTAAGAACCTGGAGCAAGTGACCAAGCCACTACACACTTTCATCAGCTCCTGCAGAGACACCATCTGCAAGTCTTCTCCTCAGAACCATCACCTAGTCAACATCTGTTCTTCAGTTCACTTTCTGTGCTTCCCCTGACATCCCCCAAGGAGCTTTACTTGGATATATATCATCCACATCACCAACTTCATTCATAATTACTATGAGAAAAATACAGTTACTTTGTCTACTCTTTGGTGCTTTTCTACTTCCAAAGTCTGCCGAACCTGCAATCATCACTGGAGTGAGTATTGAGAGTAATGTTATATGTCATCAAGTCTCTTTTGACTCCTGGTGACCATGTAGTGTTTCAGTAGAATGTTCTGTCTTCTGTTGGAGTCTTGTCAACTTTGGATGTTCCTACTTGATGCTATAGTTTTATATGTTGCTTCTAAAGTAACAAAGGTTTACTTTTGGGACAAAGAACCAGTAATCTATCATAATTAGAATTTTACGGGGCACTTTAAATCATTTTTTTGGAACACTTTTCCATCCATTCTTCATTTAAGGAACTATAACAGTCAACACGCTAAGGCTTGCATTGATCTAGATGAGTAATTGGACTGTCCTAACTATGTTTTATCTCATCCAACGGTCCTACAAATGACCTTTACTGAAAGAGATGGGGAGCCACCAGTTAGTTGCTGCTATAGTTTCTCTGACTATTTGGCATGGAAAGAAGGGGGAACTAAATTAACTGACAAATAGTTGGTATTTTAGTTCTTCTAATGCTCTATTGCATCAGCATGTACTGGGATGCCACTATATGCTAATTATTATGTTCCTAATAATTATGTTCCTGGGCCACCGGAGGAGCACAGTCAAATTACCATGACTGATTTAATGGGTTTCAGGATTAATTTGGAGGTGAGTTTACTACCATGTTTTGGCCACCTACTTTATGATTCATATTTAGGTCTATATTTGACTCAAGAGACCTCACACTAGATTTGTTTGTCAATCCCTTTTTCAATCTTCTAGAATTTTACTCCTGGGATTGACTATTTTCTATGTAAACAGCCACCAACTGACTGAGATTTTCCATTGCATCATTGTAGATGTAGTAGCTCCCTGCTTAACAGAACCTCCACAATTCAAAGGTCATTAAAATCTCTGGGAGGGTTTTCAAAACTAATTATGTTAAATTATAGGGTTTGTGAGCTTAAACCACACCAATTTACAAGCCATATAAAAAAAATCTAAAAAAAAAACAAAGTGAGCAATGAAAGAGTGACATTCTGACCCAAAATTTACCAAAGAGACTTCAGGAGAACTTAAGGAAATAGAGTGATGTTGATCTCAAAATTGGCTTACAAATAATTTGTGCTAGTTTACTCCTGGATTTGAGATAATTTAATTCAGAGAACACAAGGACTTTGAGCATATAGCAATGACGTAGGTGGTATAACAATATTAACACATTATGGTGCATTCACCAAATAACTACTAGTATATTATATACTAAAAATAGGAATATACTAGTAATACAGAATTTTATTCATGTATTTATGGGACCTAGAAGGTTCTGGATTATCAGGTAGTTATAGAAAAGTAAGAATGACCCTATAGGGACAAAGTACCCTACATGTTAATGTAGGATAGGATACAAATTTTAATCACAATTAATAACACCCATTACAGTACCTTTTAAGGGCTGGCACCAAGCTCTATGCAGACTGTGAAGGACCTAAATCTTTAGTACAATGTATGCTGGTGGTAAAGTGGGCAATGGCCATAAGGTTTCCACATTTTAGGGGTTACTGGTGTTAGAATTGCCCATCAGACAGAACGTAGATTAAAAAAGTATTTCCATCTTTTAAAAAAAGTAATGTCACGTAACCACCCAACTATGCAGCTACCCTGTCCAGTTGATTGGGGCCAGTGGCCATTGTGAAGGGAAAACAAGTGAAGAAGAGGTAGGGCTAAATCACGTTACATTCTCTTAGAACCAATAGAGGTCTTCATAGATTGGACCCCAACCGTTTATTAAGTAAGGGCATATCAATGCAATATGCCACCACTTCACAAGATAAAATACTCCTTAAATTCTTGAAATATTTCCAATTATTTTTAGTCCTATAAGTGGGGATACCATGTGATGTTTTTTCCAAGCCTTCTCAGCAAGCCTTCATCTGGTTTTAATTGCCAGATACTGCAACTCTTCATGATCAAATGTAGATTAATATGTCATTCATGGTCTGTAGAAAGCTGGGTGTCATCAACATCCAAAACAAGACAACCAAGAAACAGATGAAGAGAAATTTTTATGCAAGACAAAATCTTTTATTTGTAGGGATATTTTTTACTTTAAGGCTATGTTCTAATATGATGCCAGTAATGAATGGATTTATGGTCAGTTCCTTGTTCTTGGATTATTATGTTTGTGTAATGTGAGCGGCCATTATATTAATACATTGTGAGATGCAGAGAAGAAACATTGCATAGATGGGATTAACTGTTCCCTGAATATTTATAGTTTTTGTTATAGGCTTCATTGGTTTCCTAGAAATCCGCTTTAGACATTGCGTCTGAGCCACTCTCATTACTCTACATTACATGGACTATGCAGCTATAGAGAAAATGTCAAGATATCATCACAAAATGCATGCTGCCTTGTATTATATCCCGTGGTGTAAAAAAACGCCTGTCCGATGTCTCGCCTCCATAGATCGTATCTAGCTTCGCTTTTGGATCAGATCAATTAAAAAATAACACGGGCAAAGTTATACTGTGCCGCATTAGCAACATGGGCATCCTTAGGTAATGTGACACCAGTAGTGGAGGCTTTGGGGAGCCACAATAATTCTAGAATATTTTCTAATATACGCCACACCCTAAGGCCATGTCTACGCAGCACAGGTTTCTGATCTGATTTTTGTCGGATTCTAAATACTGAAATCCAACTATAACCAGTGCTCCATAGACCGCAATAGAAAATCCGTGCTGTAGTCTACACAGCACGGATTTTCTACTGCCGGATTTGCAAACTGCTCCACTGGAAGGCAGAACATCTTCCGGTAGATTCCCATACAGTCAATGTACTGGGCTGGGGGCAAATCCGAGAACCGACCGCATTTTATGTGCAAATCCACGGTATGGTGATTTTAAAATACTGTCAGATTTTAGATGGTGTTTTATCATTAGCAGTATAAACATAGCCTAAGTGCAGCACCTAAGTAATGACCTCCAGATATTCCAGTTTTCTCAGCCCTAAAGGTATTGCACACTCTTCCCAAAACAGCGCCACATCTGCCGAGAGTTGTGATTACTGTAGGGTTAAGCTGCAGTGTTTTCCTAGTTTTATACAGCCTTTACATTTCAGATCTAGTTACAAACAATGACCCAGGATGGTTCTGATTGATAATCCCAGCAGAATCTCCACACACCAGAGCCCCATAGTACTTACACAGCAGTGCCACCTTCCAGCTGTTCTCTATTGCCGTGCTCATGATGAAGAGTAGTGTCGACATAGTCATAACACAGTTCCAGGAATCAGGGACTACCTTATTGAATATTTCACCCATTTGGTTCAGATCTTCAGATGCCAGCCCAAATGGACCCATCTTGGTACTATAATTTCATAATTACATAGGGCACCAGCACATCAACAACCCATATGGAGCTCAGTGATGGTTGGTGTAATTGTGCATCACCATGCTTGGACAGCAGGAAACAGCTGGTTGACCCCATACCAACAGGGGCCGTGAACCGCATTTTCCTTGTCTTTGCTTAAGAATTGTGGTTGGAGGGAGCCATATACAACTCACACATTGCCCATATCATAGCTTGCAGCCCCAGGGGCCCAATAACAGAGGCTTACTCATAGGTTTGCTCTACACAACATATATCACTGCAAAAATGCTGCCGATAAATTTTGATGGTGTTATTGACACTTCCATATTTTTTTCTTAATCACCATTTTTCTTCAACGTGCAGCAAGTTACAACAGTCTGTATTGGTATCAATTTTAGGAAAGTGAATGAGTTTCAAGGGCTATTTTACAGACTCTGCCTTTCACAGCCAGCTTCATTCTCTCACTTCTTGTTCAGGCTGTGGGTGGTTCTACAGCAATGACTGACATTTCAGCTCTGCTATTCCTAGCTGAGCCTGTTAGTGGGACATTGGTGACGGAGGGGTTTTAACATTAGGTCAGAAGGCTACAGAGCTCTAAAGGGCTAAAGTTTGTCAATAAGTAACCTAAGCTCTTGTGCTGCTGATAAGACACAGCAGTCAGTGACATCACAAACTCAGACAGGGCTCTAGAGCAGAGAGAGGTAGTCAGTAACCTAAAGAAACTAGTGTAAACAAGCAGGAGATAAGAACTGCTGTAACTCTGAAATTAAACCAAATCATATCAGCAATGTATTTAGTAATAGTCATTATTTATCTTTGGCTACATGTTTAAAACTAATTAATGGGTGAGAGTACCCCTTTAATTAAAAGATGCATGTTCTGTTTTTGCATAGTTCACATGTCTGTTTGTTCTGGGTTTTTTTTCTATTTAAGCAAAATTACAAAAAATAGCATAAAACAGTTAATTCTTTAAATAATATGAAACAAAGAAGAAAATGGACAGTTTATAAAAGTATGGAAAAATGGATACAGTGTAAACCGAAAACATAACTAATTGTAAAAAAAAATTCATTGTATTCCACATTTGTATTTGAATAATAATTTATACAAAATTTGGGATGAGAGGTACAGAGAATCAGCTGTTTTTTATGGCTTTGAACGTTCTCCACAGCTTGCTATTCCTTACTTACTGAATCCCCTTTTCTTTTAAGTTTTTTTTGTTTTGTACAAAAACATTAATGGCTTAACAATGGCATTTTTAAAGCAGCAGACCTATTTTCCCCGGTTCATAAAATTTTTTGTGACCCTCCTGAAAAGGGTTTTTGTTGAGTTTTCTAGCGGTATTATTAGGACTGCACATAACAGCTTTCTCTCAGCGTTAGCTATTGTCTCTTTCTGTTTTGTTACAAGATGCATTTTGTTTGATTTAATTTTTTTTATTTCCAGGCTTGTGAAAAGGATGTACAGTGTGGAGGAGGGATGTGCTGCGCCGTCAGCCTCTGGATAAGAAGCTTACGGATGTGCACTCCACTTGGCAATGAGGGAGATGACTGTCATCCATTAAGTCATAAAGTAAGTGCTCACTGATAATTAATTGTCATTGCTGCTAATTCCACATAATTGAGGATTGGAACACCCAATAAATTGACCTTATTTGTAGTGAATATGAGTAACTGAAGAGTGAGGCATTAACCACAATATAAATGAGGCAGGATCCACACATGGTAAGTTTTTATAATGTTTTTGGTTTTCACCCATTAGAACGGTTTGAAAAATTCAATTGCAAACAGGCAATTCCTGCAATGGTTTTACGGAGGATTTTGCAGCATGGCACACTCTTCTTGTTTGAGCCACCCCAAAGTTAACCCGGTCAAAATTTTGGGCCCTTTTGCTCTATTAGCTTAATTGGCGAGATGCGCAACGAAATTACGGTAATCCAGTTCTCATACGAACTATGGGACCCCTTCTCCCCGTTTTACAATACGATCTATTGTCCGCGAGGGGGGATAAAAGACATTTGCGCTGCGAGTAGGGGGTTATGGGGGCGGCGGGTTGCCCACCCCCGTGATGCGGAGTAGGCGTATCAGCGCGACTCCCAAACATGGTGCGTACTGTACGCCCTGCAATTATGCCGTGTGAACATAGCCTAAGGCTCTGTTCACACACAAAGCGATGCTGTGAAATAAGCACTACTTTCACAGGAGAAAACAAGCAATTTTTGTGAGTTTTTTCATACATTTCTCACACACATTTTCTGCATTTGGTACATGTTTTTGAAGCATATTTTGCATGTGTTTTTAATGTGTTACACAAAAAAATAATCACCAAATTATGCACCAGCAAAGTACACATGTAATAAGGAGAATTTTTAAAAAATCTGTAGCTCCCTTGTGAGAGTAAAATGCCCCAATGCATGTTACACAAGAAATTTTCCATTTTTTTGGTGCGATACATAGGCCTCATAATAAAAATGTCCAGGTCTAAGACTTTCTTTTTCCCCATAGAAACCAATCGAGCCCCTCTCTATATGCTCTGAAAACATGAAAGGGAGTTGTTGGTTAAAAAATCAGGGGCCCTCATGCATGAAAACTTTTTGTTCCCATAAAAAATTTTATCGAACCCCCCTTTATTTTTTCACAAGTATATAAAAAACGATGAAGAATGAACAAGCACAATGTTTTTTCGGGGGGGAAAACCCGGCAGGGGGGATGCTGCACGGGTTTCCACAGGGGCCCAGGAAAAAGTTTGCACTGGTTCCCAAAAACGATTTCAAAACCAAAAACAGTCTGAAAAACCATCCACAAACCGGTGCCGTGGGGACATGGCCTTAGTGTGTGTATTTAGGAACACAGAAAACATTAGTTGGAATATGTTCACATGTCGGGTTTTTCATACCTCAAAAAATCTAATTTGGATTTTGAAAAGGTTTTAATTTTTTGCAGGGGTGGTTTTCTCTTTGGTTTGGATGGGGGTTAATAATAAAAATTTAATCTTTTTTTTAAACGCCAACTTTTTCCGCAGCATTTAAAAATTGAAGGGTTGGGGTGCGACAAAAAAACATCATTGCAAAAATGAAAGTACTTGGGCTGGTTTCACGGGTTAATTGTGGAGAAAATTAAAGCCCCGCAATTCCCCGGTGGAGGGGGCGGGGGGGGAGGGGGGGGGGTTGAGCTGGGGGCCGGCAAGCCCCATGTTTCTTTCCCCAGTGGCGCTATCGCCGCGGGAAATTATTTTAAATTATCTCCCCCCCGGCGTTTCGCCGAGCAGGAAAGGGGGAGACGTAATCCAAGTTCTTATAAGCTGGGATTCCCCTTTGACTGGGCCCTTTTTTCAGCCCGCAATTGCGACTCCGGGCGTAATTTCGGACCGAAATAGGGCCCCATTTTAAAATGTGTGAACTGGCCTACAGATAAGACACAAGGTGAGGGGGCCCCTGCTCGAAAGGCTTACAATCATTGGGTTGTATGGGTGAGACAAAGGTAAGAAGGTATTTTTAAAATGGTCCACCCATGTGACAAAATTGGGGTTGTTTTATGAAAAAAATTCGGATGGACCCCACCCGGGGGGCAGTAATCTATATACAAAAAAGGGGTTGTCTCATTACGACTTTAGCCTGTCGTGCCCCCTGGAAAAGTTAACTGAGGGGGTGCTAGCTTGTCTGTCTCTTCTGCTCCCCTCCCCTCCCCCCCCCCCTCCCCATCAGCACACACAGTACGTAACTTCTATACAGGGGGGGGGGGGGGGGGGGGGGTTTTTCTCTCAAGTTCACCCTTTTTTGCCTGCCTAGGTTGTTGCAGGAGGGGGCTATTATGAGTTAAGAGGAAGGTGAAGGGGTTTTCTTAAGGGAGAGGGGATGCTGTGTTCCTATTCCCGTTACCTTTCAAGTCTCCCCATCTCCCCCCCCCAACAACAAGGGGAGTGTTAATTCAGGATGTCTCACTAATACTGGAGAGCAAAAGTATTCACATGCCGATTTTATAGTATTATATATACGTTCCAAAGACCTCAGATTTAAATTTAAAAGACAGGGCACTGCTGTCCATCCATCGTTAGAGAGCAGGGGAAAACAGGCACACACAAGGGTTAAACCAGGCAGAAGGACAAAAGAGTCCCCTCCCTCAGAAGAATTCTGTGCGGGAGGGGCTCTTGCTCCCCCTGTCCCCCCAAGGTGATGAGGCATTTTAAATGACAGCCAGTAAAATAAGGATCAAAAATCGGTGCTATAGAAATTTGGAAGGTGATGTAGTAATACTAAAAGGGCTAGCTCAAAATCGAGGACTTTGTAATGAAAATAATTGCAAAGCTGTTGTTTTTTTAAAGATCTTTTAAATTAAAAAACCCAAACATTTTACGAGACAACCCCCTTTAAGTCCAAAAATGATGCCCGGTGGGGAGGGGGGGGGGGGGGTTGCCATTAGGGTTCTGGTGGGCCAGATGAAAAGATGATTCTCGGGCCTCTTAAAGCTATGAGAGTTCTGATGTCCTGATGGGCCCGGGTAGATTTTCCCAGAGAATGGTGAGCACGGTTAATTTGGGAGCGGGCAGGGGAGGTTCGGATGTTTGGGAGGAATGTAACTAAATTTCATCAGAAAGGGGAAAGTGGGTAAGGTGGTAGAAGAAAAATGGGGAGGAAAAGTGGGGGGTGCAGCGCCGGGGAGAGCTTTTGGTGGTGTGAGTTTTATTGTACCTGTCTGAATGGGAAACCCAGGGGCATACTGAAAGGGTAGAGGCATTAGTGTAGTGGCTGGAAAAAAAGAAAAGCCGCTGTGCATTCAGGCAGATTGAAGAGGGGAGGTTTGCACAGAGGGAACGAAAAGAAAGGGGTTACAGTAGCCCAAGAGGGAATGAAAAGAGAAAACAATGGGTTTGAGTTGTTTTCACAGTGAAAAAAGACGGATTTGGAGAGTTTTTGGGTGCAGGTGACAGGGCGGGAAGGGTTGGGATTTTGGGGGTGAAGGACAGATCAGAATGTATCCCCCCAACGGGGGGGCCCTTCTGCCTGGGAGTTAGGGTTTGGTCCACACACGGAGAGAGAAATAGCAGGGTAAGTCGGTTAGTAATGGGGGGATAAAACAAGAATTTAGGTTTTAGTGAGATTTGTTTGAGATAGAGGAGGACTGATGTAAGGGGCCAGAAAAAAACAGTTGGGGTTACCCAATAAATTATCTTAACCATGTCTGCTTGCAAAAGGGAAATCAAAGGGGTTTCTTTAAAGAATGAACATATTTTTTTTCCCACCCACAGATTTAAAAACTGTGTATGGAAAATCCGCCAGTAGTTCGTGTCAGTACAGTGGGGCCCTTCCCATTCTATTAAATGGGAGTTGGTTTGCACAAGATTTTAACAAAAGAAGTATGTGAAAAAGTTGAATTCCACGTTAAAATCTATCGGTTTTTACCCTTATGAGCCCTCTTTACAGTAGCAGTAAAATCTATACAGTACATTCATACTTTCAGGACACCCATTTTATGTAACATGTCCCCTGACGCGAGCCCCGGGACTTCTTTTCCCCCCACATAGGTCCATGCGGGACTGGTTACAAAAAAAGATGAAACTCATATGGTCCATATGGAGCCATAAAGTTCTGAATTGGGTTCTTTTTTTTTATTGAGAAAAGAGGAATATGTCTCACAGAAAATCAGGCCTTACTGGGCTTAACCTTCCCATCAAAAGGGGTTTTGAGGCAACTTATAGCCGCTCGACCCGCTTCAAATGGAAAAAAACCCCCTTTCCCCCCATTCATTTTAGGGGAAAGTCGAATTAAACTGATGAGAGTACCCGGCCCTCGAAATAACCCAGAAAAGAAAACCCATTAATTTTAAACTGGTTGAAAAAAAATTTCACGTTCCCCAAGTTTTTATATTTTCCCAAACCCAAATTTGGGAAAAAGCTTGGGGGGGGGGGTTTTTTTTTGGGTTGATAAAAACAACTTTTTTTGGGGTTTGATAAATGAGAACAGTTCTGTAGCAATGTAGAAATATTCCTTTTGTTTGCCCTAATGTCCTATTTTTCTAAACATTTTAACCAAGCTTTCTCATTTTTCGAAAAAGGGTTTATCCTGAAGTTCTGGCCCCAAGCAAAAAGAAAAAATGGGGCCTCATCTACCATGTGTAATTAACAATACTGCAAAGTGCTTTTTAAATGGAAAGGGGGGCTTTTGGGCCTAATTACGGGCCGGAGCAGCCGCTATTTGTCCCCCTTGCCCTGAATATATACAGTTGAAAATAGAAGTTTACATACACAAATTTAAAAAGACACTTATCATGTTTTTCTCACTATCTGACATAAAAAAGGAAAAAAAACCCTTACCCCTATTTGAGGGCAATTTAAACCAAAAAATTTTTTATATTGCCCAAAAGAAAAATGAGAGAGAGAATTTTTAAGGATTTTTTATTATTTTTTGCAAAGTCAAAAGTTTTCAACACTAAGATTTACTGGTTTTAAACAAATTTGGGGCGCCCATATGATAAGTCATTCTTTGGAAGGGGTTTATAGGTTTTTTGGCAACATCTAAGTTTTTAGAGAAAACCTGGGGGTTATTTTTTCACCCAGAAACACAGCTTGTGTGTGAACATCATGGGAAAGTTAAAGAAATCAGCCCTATCAGGAAGAGAATGTGCACTTGCCAATTGAATATCCCTTGGTCAATTTCCAGTCCTGAAGGAGCCCTTTTTTCATGCAAAAAAGAAACAAGATGTAATGTCCAGCATATTTTCCCCAGGAAGGAACAGGTTTTGTGTCTCAGAAAAGGCTTTCTTTGGTCCGACATGTCTATCAACCAAAAACAAGAGCAAAAACCTTAGAATTTCGGCAGAAATGGTAAGATTGTGTCATTTCCCAGGAACGAGTAATTATCAACTGGGCTGAAAGACCCCCTGTCCCCGGAAGACGCCCTTACCCAAAACAAACATATAAAAGCCCGATTAAGTTTGCAAATCCCCAGGATCAAAGATTACATTTTTGGAGACTGTCCGTGGCTACCAAAAAAAAAAATTAAATTTTTCCATAATGACCATCGTTATTTTGGAGGAAAAAAGGGAAGCCCGGAAGCCCAAGAAAAAACCCCCCCAACTGTGAAATACGGGGGTGGGAACATCATGTTGTTGGGTTTTTTTCTGCAGGAGGGGGCTGGTGACTTTTCCAAAAAATAGAATAATAGGAAAAAAGATTATGTGCAATACTGAACAACATCTCAAGAATCAGCAGGAAGTTTAAAGGGGCAATGGGCCCCAAGCATATGCCAAAAATGGTTACAAAGTGGGTTTAAAATAACCCCAAACAATGTTTTGAAGTGGGGCCCTCGCAAAGCCCTGATATCAATCCCATTAAAAATTTTGGGGAAAGCTGAAAAGGGGGCAAACAAGGCAACCTACAAACATGGTTTAGTTACACCGTTCTGTCTGGGGGAATGGGCCAAAAAACTACAACATTTTAAAGCTTGTGGGGGTTTAAAAAAAGTTTGACCCAAACATCGTCAATTTAAAGGGAATGATCACCAATACTAGAAATTTAGTAATTTTTTTCTTTTGAGAAAGTAATAAGATGCCTTAAAAATTTTCTCTCTTCTCATTATTCGGCATTTGGAAATATAAATCTTTTTGGGAATCCTAATTGACCTTTAAAAGGGGAGGTTTTTTCTGATTTCATGTCGATGTGAAAAAAACAGCAAATGTGTCTTCTTAATGGGTATGAACCCTTTTAGTTTTTTACTGTGTAATGTACCAAGCAAAAGGGAACAATGTTTGAATTTGCTTTTCGGCTTTCATATCTCACCATCCACTAAGGTACTTCATTTTGAGACAAAATTTCTTTCTATTCTACATCAATCTGACTTCAATATTTTCATATTCTTAGCTTTGTTACGTTAGCTCCCGGTGGTTGGGGCAACTTTTTCTTCTTGTGTATCACAAATTATAACCTGTTCTCACATTTCCTAATAGCTCAGTGTGTTATTAGGTGAACACATATTTAATATCATTATATATAAATTTTGCAGATTTTAGGAGTTAGTTCCATAACAGAATTCATTAAGCAATTTTCTAATACATAGTAACATATTTAAAAAGGGTTGGAAAAAGACACAGGTTTCAAGTCCCAAACCCATAAACCCTTTCTGTGTTGATCCAGAGAAAGGAGGTACATGACAATTGTCCCACTCCAAATATAGCAATCAGAATAAATCCTTGAATCAACGTCCTCTCTCCAGAATCTAGTCCCCATAACCTGCAATTTTATATTTTTGAAGAAAGTAATTTAAGTCCCTCTTGAACTTGTTCATTGGATCCACCATCACAACCTCTTGTGCCAGTCAATTAATATACTTTAAAAAGTATATTACCACAGTCGGAGTTTAATTTTAGCTCATAATTTTATACAGTTTCAGTGCTGTGAAACCTCAGATTCCAGCATGTGCACATTAGAGTGAACTAGGAGTTGTAGTTCCCCAAAAGCTGGAGTCAGAACCCTGCTTTCCATGGACATTTATGAATGATGCACGATATTATGTTGCGTAACCAGAATCATTTCAGGTGGTGACCTGCAGCTTTTTACACATAGGTTTTTTTTTTTCTTCAACCCATCTAACCATACTAAAAGACCATAGACTGCGATGCCGTCATTGTAGATCAGAGGAAAATCTAAACTTAAAGAAGGTTTCCGGTTTGTATAAGAAATAAATAATAAGTTTCTGGTGCTGCATAAAAAGATTAAAAAACCATTACTCGCTGTAATCCGGTACTTCATTGTGTTCTTCCGGATGGGCACATCACCGCTGCAGCCGTCACTTGGCACCCACATCACCATTTATAAGTAAACAGCTCAAAATAGTGCAGAGGCACGTGACCGTGATGTGTCCATCCAGAAGAATACAGTAAAAAGAAGACTGGAGCGACACAGCGCTGGAACGGAGGAGCTGAGGGCGGCAAGTATAGTTTTTTTTCCTCTGAAAATGTATGTAATTTTTTTTAAAAATTGTACAACTGCTTAAGAAGCGATTCCCCAGGGCAATACTTATATTGGAAATAGTCCCTTGCTTCGAGAAATTTAAGATGTCCCACATTTGTTTTCACAGACATGATCTACCATAAAATAGCAGACTAGTCTGCAGAATGAAACATAGAGGGAACCTGGCATGTTGAACATCCTAATCAATACACTGTCATTATGCTATAGAGCTGGAGGAGCGGAGCAGATGGATACATCATTTTGTAGGGAAAGATTCAGTAGAACTGAGCAACCTAGTCATTTATTCATTCAAATTTATGCTTATCCTGGTTTAAGTGTGTGGTCTAATCAGTGATTGACAGTCTTCCATGTATGAGTGTTCATACAAAGATAGATGTCAATCACTAATAAGACCACCTATTGGACTCCTTAAACCATTGAATGGATTACAAGTTTTACTACATCATTTACTACAGAACTGTTTATGACTCTTCTCAACTCTTCCTGCTCTATAAAATGCAGCCTGCAGATCAGGAAGCATGTTC
>JAODAL010072932.1:0-14921 GCA_025379985.1 Phyllomedusa bahiana | reverse complement strand
TACGCCAGTTTTTTGCATTTGCTCCATGGTTTCCACTCTATGCCATGCTTTTCAATCTGCTCCATGTTTTCCACTCTAGGCCTTGCTTTTCCATCTTCTCCATGGTTTCCAATCTAGGCCATGCTTTTCCATCTGCTCCATGGTTTCCTCTCTATGCCATGCTTTTCCATCTGCTCCATGGTTTCCTCTCTATGCCATGCTTTTCCATCTGCTCCATGGTTTCCCCTCTACCCCATGCTTTTCCATCTGCTCCATGGTTTCCCCTCTACCCCATGCTTTTCCATTTGCTCCATGGTTTCCCCTCTACGCCATGCTTTTCCATCTGCTCCATGGTTTCCACTCTAGGCCATGCTTTTCCATCTGCTCCATGGTTTCCACTCTAGGCCATGCTTTTCCATCTGCTCCATGGTTTCCACTCTAGGCCATGCTTTTCCATCTGCTCCATGGTTTCCCCCCCCCATAGTTTCTTTCACTAACGTCATCCTTTGGCCTCTTGCAATTTACAGATTCTCCCACCCACAAAGATGGACACGCTCTTGATCTGGTTTTCTGCAGTCACTCATCAATTTCTAACCTCACTAATTCTCCTTATGCTCTCTCTGATCACAACATTATCTCCTTCACTATCACCAATTCTCAGCCTTCTCTGGACACACCTGCCCATCGCCCGTCCAGAAACATTCGCTCCATGAACACTCAGGAACTCATAGACACCATACAGTCCTCACTGCCTCCAATCTCCTCCGACTCCTGTCCTGACCTGGCTGTCAAGCAGTACACTGAAACTCTCGCAACCACCCTGGACATGTTGGCACCTCTCAGACACCGCACCACCAGAGTCAGGCGCCCACAGCCTTGGCACACACCTCAGACTCGCTTCCTGCAGCGATGTTCAAGGTGTGCTGAGAGACTGTGGAGAAAGTCAAAGCTACCTGCAGATTTTCTCCACTCAAAAAAGTTTGAGCATGTGGCGATTGTCTAGTACCTTGTTGTAATCATACAAAACAATGACAATTCTCAAATGAAATGTAATAACTTCTACTTCTATGCGAGACTTATTATAGTAAACAGTTATACTAACAGCAAGGAAATATTCATGTGCAAAAATAACGCATATATACAACCCAAAAATAGAAGGAAAAAAATAGCAACAATAAACAAATTAATGTGCATACACAATGCAAACCAAACCAGTATGAAATAAGCTAAATTATCTCACCGCTTGAGGGCAGCCGCCCCTAAGGAGAAGAAAAACACAGAAGACAAAACAAAAACCCATCCAATAAAAACAGTGGATACAAGACAACAAAATTCAGTAACAAAACAGATAACTTATTTCACTTTTAAAGCAACACTGCAAATTGTGACAATTTCTTATCTCAACCTTAACTTTGATAAAACTTCTATAAAACTTTAACGCTAAAACTATAAACCAAATTGATACGTGGGAACGTGGGAGAGGGAGAATAATAGAATAATAGAGAAACCTCACTCACCGCAATTAACAGGATCCAACACCTTTTTGCAGAGAAGCTATGGATTTGTGTGTGGCAAATGCTCACCGTGCTAGCAGATCCCAGGTTCTCAAAGCAAAGGGGTGCTTGCGTATCCCGTTCACTCCGGTGATAGGTTTTCTAATCCGATTCCCGGCACCAAAATGATGTAGATATCCTTTCTTAGCAACCTCTCTGTCTCCCACGGACCTTCAAACATAACAATGCACTGTGATTCTATTCAAAAGATTAGAATACTTTATTAAGGACTGACATGATTTTTTAAAGGGTATAGGCGTGATCATACAGAGAAGGTAGGCATATTACAATCCAATCAAAGATAAGTATATAGCATAAGATATAGGTTACAATCCAATCAGTGTCTTAATGTAAAGATATCATTTAATTATTAAAATCATGACACCTCCCATCTACCAAAAAATAAAAATGAATACTCTGACATCTGTCTTAGTTACACTAATCTAATAACCTTAAATAAGCAGCAGCTATGACCTGTTATTCAAATGCCACGGCCTTCTAGACGTATCTCTAGACCAAATATGTGAGCGGAACAGAACATGTCCTTGTATCCTAGTCAGAAATTCATATTAGAACAAAGATTTAAGTTTGAAGAAGACAAGATGGAAGCCATAAATTAAAATGATTATCAAACTATCAAACGTATATTCAATTCTGTTTCAATTCATGCTCAGCACTTACCACACTGCCCTTCACTGCGCCAAACAAAAATATTTCACCTCCCTCATCTCCACATTACACAACAACCCAAAACGCCTGTTTGACACTTTCCACTCCCTCCTCAGCCCAAAAGCTCAGGCCCCAGTCACTGACCTCTGTGCTGAAGACCTGGCCACTTACTTCAAAGACAAAATAGACAGTATCCGGCAAAACATCTCATCTCAATCCTCAAGAAACCCCCAGCCCGTCCCCTCCGGCACGTCCTTTAGTCTGCTCTCAGCCCTTGACCCAACGACAGAAGAAGAAGTTTCCAGGCTTCTCCTGTCTGTTCGTTCTACCACCTGCTCTAGTGACCCCATTCCATCCCACCTTGTCCAGTCTATCTCTCCAGCTATCATCTCTCACCTTACCGCAATCTTTAACCTTTCTCTCTCTACTGGGATCTTCCCATCCTCTTTTAAACACGCCATCATAACCCCTTTACTTAAAAAGCCCTCTCTGGACCCATCCTGTGATTCTAACTACCGACCAGTCTCTAACCTGCCCTTCATCTCTAAACTCCTGGAACGCTTGATCTACTCTCACCTAATCCGCTATCTCTCTACTAACTCACTTCTCGATCCTCTACAATCCGGTTTCCGCACCCTACACTCCACAGAAACTGCTCTAGTTAAAGTCTCTAATGATCTCCTCACTGCCAAATCACAGGGCAAATACTAGTTTCTGCTTCTCATTGTTCTCTCTGCAGCATTTGACCCTGTGGTTCACCACCGTCTCCTCACCATGCTCAGCACTCTTGGCATCCGGGACACCGCGCTCGCGTGGTTCTCTTCCTCCCTCTCTGACCGCTCCTTCAGTGTCTCATTTGCTGGTTCTACCTCCCTCTCCTCTTCCTCTTGCTGTTGGGGTTCCTCAGGATCAGTTTTCAGGTCCTCTCCTTTTTTCACTTTACACATCCCCCATTGGACAAACCATCAGCAGATTTGGCTTCCAGTACCATCTCTATGCTGATGACACCCAATTATACACCTCCTCCAGTGACATCACTCCAGCCTTGCTACAAAACACCAGTGACTGTCTGTCCGCTGTCTCTGACATCATGTCCTCTCTCTATCTCCAACTAAACCTCACTAAAACCGAACTTCTTGTCTTTCCACCATCTTCTAACCAACCCTACCCTGCTACCCTCGGCCCTCAGTGTGTGGCACCACCATAACACCTAGGCAGCAGGCCCGCTGTCTTGAGGTAATACTAGATTCGAATCTGTCCTTCACCCCATATATCCAATCCCTTGCCGGCTCCTGTCATCTGCACCTCAAAAACATCTCCAAAATCCGTACTTTTCTCACTGTGGAAACAGCTCAAACCCTCATTGTTGCTCTTATTAATTCTCGCCTTGACTACTGCAACTCCTTGCTTATCGGTCTCCCTCTCTGCAAACTCTCCCCTCTGCAATCTGTTCTGAATGCAGCAGCCAGGCTTGTCTTTCTCTCCAGCCGCTATACTGATGCCTCTACCCTGTGTCAGTCACTGCACTGGTTGCCCATCCAGTACAGAATACAACATAAACTCACCACTCTCACCCATAAAGCTCTCCACAGTGTTGCTCCTCCC
This sequence comes from Phyllomedusa bahiana, assembly GCA_025379985.1. NCBI lineage: Eukaryota > Metazoa > Chordata > Amphibia > Anura > Hylidae > Phyllomedusa > Phyllomedusa bahiana. The sequence goes on along the minus strand of JAODAL010072932.1, from coordinate 11,115 downwards.
TACATCTCCTCCCTCATCTCTGTCTACCACCCTACCCGTGCTCTCCGCTCTGCTGATGATATCAGACTACATTCCTCAATCATCCGAACCTCCCATGCCCGTATCCAATATTTAACACTGAAGAACCGGTCCTATGGAATATGCTACCGCGGGCGATCAAGCACATTCACAACCCTCACAGTTTTAAGAGGGCCCTGAAAATACATCTTCTCAGCCTGGCCCACCAAGATCCCTAACTGCTATCACACCTGTCACTCCCTGCACTTGGGCCCTCACAGGCACTTATCTGTATATAGATGTACTGTCTGGGTGGTAGGTTCATCCATTTTCTATGTAAACCACCTCCTATTTATGTAACATGGCTGGACCATAGTAAACTGAGCACTTCTTAACCCTTTGTCTCACCCATACACCATAATAGATTGTAAGCTCTCGCGAGCATGGTCCTCATACCTCGTGTCTCATTTGTAAGTTCTTTTAATGTGTAATGTCTGTATGTAACACCCTCTAATTTGTAAAGTGCTGCGGAATATGTTGGCGCTATATAAATAAAAATTATTATTATTATTATTATTATTATTATTATTATTATGCCATGCTTTTCCATCTGCTCCACGGTTCCCCCTCTATGCCATGCTTTTCCATCTGCTCCATGGTTTCCAGTCTAGGCGATACTTTTCCATCTGCTCGATGGTTTCCCCTCTATGCCATGCTTTTCCATCTGCTCCATGGTTTCCTCTCTATACCATGCTTTTCCATCTGCTCCATGGTTTCCTCTCTATGCCATGCTTTTCCATTTGCTCCATGGTTTCCCCTCTACCCCATGCTTTTCCATCTGCTCCATGGTTTCCTCTCTACCCCATGCTTTTCCATCTGCTCCATGGTTTCCACTCTAGGCCATGCTTTTCCATCTGCTCCATGGTTTCCCCTCTACGCCATGCTTTTCCATCTGCTCCATGGTTTCCTATCTCCATGGTTTCCTCTCTATGCCATGCTTTTCCATTTGCTCCATGGTTTCCCCTCTACGCCATGCTTTTCCATTTGCTCCATGGTTTCCACTCTACGCCATGCTTTTCCATCTGCTCCATGGTTTCCACTCTACACAATGCTTTTCCATCTGCTCCATGGTTTCCACTCTAGGCCATGCTTTTCCATTTGCTCCATGGTTTCCCCTCTACGCCATGCTTTTCCATCTGCTCCATGGTTTCCTCTCTACGCCATGCTTTTCCATCTGCTCCATGGTTTCCCCTCTACCCCATGCTTTTCCATCTGCTCCATGGTTTGCTATCTCCATGGTTTCCCCTCTATGCCATGCTTTTCCATCTGCTCCATGGTTTCCACTCTAGGCCATGCTTTTCCATCTGCTCCATGGTTTCCTATCTCCATGGTTTCCTCTCTATGCCATGCTTTTCCATTTGCTCCATGGTTTCCCCTCTACCCCATGCTTTTCCATTTGCTCCATGGTTTCCCCTCTACGCCATGCTTTTCCATCTACTCCATGGTTTCCACTCTACACGATGCTTTTCCATCTGCTCCATGGTTTCCACTCTAGGCCATGCTTTTCCATTTGCTCCATGGTTTCCACTCTACGCCATGCTTTTCCATCTGCTCCATGGTTTCCACTCTACGCCATGCTTTTCCATCTGCTCCATGGTTTGCTATCTCCATGGTTTCCCCTCTAGGCCATGCTTTTCCATCTGCTCCATGGTTTCCGCTCTACCCCATGCTTTTCCATCTGCTCCATGGTTTCCACTCTAGGCCATGCTTTTCCATCTTCTCAATGGTTTCTACGCTAGGCCATGCTTTTCCATCTGCTCCATGGTTTCCACTCTAGGCCATGCTTTTCCATCTGCTCCATGGTTTTCCCTCTACGCCATGCTTTTCCATCTGCTCCATGGTTTTCCCTCTACGCCATGCTTTTCCATCTGCCCCATGGTTTGCTATCTCCATGGTTTCCCCTCTACTTCATGCTTTCCCATCTGCTCCATGGTTTCCCCTCTACCCCATGCTTTTCCATCTGCTCCATGGTTTCCCCTCTACCCCATGCTTTTCCATCTGCTCCATGGTTTCCCCTCTACCCCATGCTTTTCCATCTGCTCCATGGTTTCCCCTCTACCGCATGCTTTTCCATCTGCTCTGAGGCTTCCTACCTCAATAGTCTCCCCTCTACGCCATGCTTTTGCATTTGCTCCATGGTTTCCACTCTATGCCATGCTTTTCAATCTGCTCCATGGGTTCCTCTCTCCATGGTTTCCGCTCTACCCCATGCTTTTCAATCTGCTCCATGGTTTCCACTCTATACTATGGTTTTCCATCTGCTCCATGATTTCCAATCTAGGCCATGCTTTTACATCTGCTCCATGGTTTCCCCTCCTACCCCATGCTTTTACATCTGCTCCATGGTTACTCTTCTACCCCATAGTTTTCCATCTGCTCCATGGTTTCCACTCTACCCCATGCTTTTACATCTGCTCCATGGTTTCCCCTCTATGCCATGCTTTTCCATCTGCTCCATGGTTTCCCCTCTACCCCATGCTTTTCCATTTTCTCCATGGTTTCCGCTCTATCCCATGCTTTTCCATCTGCTCCATGGTTTCCCCTCTACCCCATGCTTTTCCATCTGCTCCATGGTTTCCCCTCTACCCCATGCTTTTCCATCTGCTCCATGGTTTCCCCTCTATGCCATGCTTTTCCATCTGCTCCATGGTTTCCCCTCTACCCCATGCTTTTCCATCTGCTCCATGGTTTCCCCTCTACCCCATGCTTTTCCATCTGCTCCATGGTTTCCCCTCTACCCCATGCTTTTCCATTTGCTCCATGGTTTCCCCTCTACCCCATGCTTTTCCATCTGCTCCATGGTTTCCACTCTATGCCATGCTTTTCCATATGCTCCATGGTTTCCACTCTACGCCATGCTTTTCCATCTGCTCCATGGTTTCCTCTCTATGCCATGCTTCTCCATTTGCTCCATGGTTTCCCCTCTACGCCATGCTTTTCCATCTGCTCCATGGTTTCCACTCTAGGCCATGCTTTTCCATCTGCTCCATGGTTTCCACTCTAGGCCATGCTTTTCCATCTGCTCCATGGTTTCCTCTCTATGCCATGCTTTTCCATTTGCTCCATGGTTTCTATCTATCTGGGTGGGGGCCCTCTACGCCCTTGCTTTTCATCTGCCTCCATGGTTTTCCTCTCTACTCCATGCTTTTCCATCTGCTCCATGGTTTCCCCTCTACCCCATGCTTTTCCATTTGCTCCATGGTTTCCACTCTACCCCATGCTTTTCCATCTGCTCCATGGTTTAGTCTCTACCCCATGCTTTTCCATCTGCTCCCCATGATTGCCCGCTCTAACCCATGGCTTTCCATCTCTCCTGGTTTCCCCTGTCCCCCCTTCTTTTCCTTCTGCTCCATGGTTTCCTATCTCCATGGTTTCCCCTCTATGCCATGCTTTTCCATCTGCTCCATGGTTTCCAGTACAGGCCATGCTTTTCCATCTGCTCCATGGTTTCCTAACTCCTGGTTTCCCTCTCCATGCCATGCTATTCCATTTCTCCATTGTGTCCCCTCTACCCCATGCCTTTTCCATCTGCTCCATGTTTGCTATCCCATGTTTCCACCCTACGCCATTCTTTACCATATGCACCATGTTTCCCCTCTAGGCCATGTCCTTTCCATTTGCTCCTGTTTCCACTCTATGCCATGCTTTTCCATATGCTCCATGATTCCACTCTACCCCATGCTTTTCCATCTGCTCCAGGGTTTTCACCCAACCCCATGCTTTCCTTTGCTCCATGGTTTCCCCTCAACCCCATGCTTTTCCATCGCCCAGGGTTTTCCCCCTTTTTTTAAAACCCCATGCTTTTCCTTTCTGTTTCCATGGTTTTCCCCCCCCTTCCCCCATGTTTTTTCCCATTTACTCCATGGTTTCCTCTCAATGCCATGTTTTTTTCCATTTGCTCCATGGTTTCCCCTCAAACCCCATGCTTTTCCATTGCTTCCAAGGGTTTCCTCTTTTAACCCATGTTTTTCCCCAATCTTCCCCAAGGTTACCCCCCCTTATCCCCATGCTTTTTTGCTCCAGGGGTGCCCCCCTCTACCCCATGTTTTTCCCATTTGTTTTATGGCTTCCCCTCTAGGGCATGCTTTTTCCATTGCCCAGGTTTCCCCAAAAATCCCATGCTTTTCCATCTGCTCCATGGTTTCCCCCTTCAAACCCCAAAGCTTTTTCCATTTGCTCCTTTGGTTTCCCCCTCAAACCCCATGTTTTCCATTTGCTCCATTTTTTTCCCCTCTACCCCATGCTTTTCCATCTACTCCAGGGTTTTCCACTCTACCGATGTTTTTCCATATGCTCCAGGGTTTTTCCACTTGGGCCCATGCTTTTCCATCTCCCTCCATGGTTCCAATCAGGCCATGGTTTTTTCCCAAACCCAGCTCCAGGGTTTACTTCTTCAAACCCAAGGGTTTTCCCCCTCAAACCGCCACCCTTTTTCATCAAAACTCCAGGGTTTCCTCTCTAAAAAATGTTTTTCCTTTCCTGCTCCAGGGTTTCCCCTCTCATGCCAGGCTTTTCCTTTTGGGGTCCAGGGTTTCCCCCTCTCCCCCATTTTTTTCCATCTGCTCCAGGGTTTCCCTCTTGGGCCCCGAAGCTTTTCCATTGCTCCAGGGTTTCCACCCCTGGGCGATGTTTTTCCAAACTGCCCTGGTTTCCCATCTGGGGCCATGCTTTTCCATTTGCTCCATGGTTTCCCCCTCTACCCCGGGTTTTTTCTCCATTTTGCCCCCTGTTTCCCTCCCCGCCAGTTTTTCCATCTGTCCATTTTTCCACCCCTACCCAAAGGGTTTTTTCCAAATTCTCCCCGTGGTTTTTTCCTCAAATGCCATGTTTTCCATCTGCCCCAAATGGTTTCCTCCCCATTCCAAAAGCTTTTCCTTTGGGCTCCAGGTTTTCCCCACTTTTATGCCATGCTTTTCCCATTTGCTCCGTTTTTCCCCCTTCGCCATGCCTTTCCCTTTCTGCCCCTTTTTTCCCTCTACCCCATGTTTTTCCATCGGGCTCCAGGGTTTTTTCCCCCCCTTACCCCAGGGCTTTTCCATTTGCCCCAAAATGGTTTTCCCCCAACCCCAGCTTTTCCTTTGCCCCCAGGGTTTCCCCTCCTACCCCATTTTTTTTCCCAAATCTACCCCCGGGGGGTTTCCAAACATTAAACAAATTCCCTTTTCCATATGCCCCAGGGTTTTCCCAACTCTGGGCCCATGTTTTTCCATTTGCCCCAAAGGGTTTCCCCTCAAAATTTTTGTTTTTCCCTTTCTGCTCCATGTTTTCCACTCTCCCCCTCCCTTTTTCCATCTGCCCCAGGGTTTCCCCTCTACGCCATTTTTTTTCCATCTGCTCCAGGGTTTTTCCACTCGGGGGCCCATGTTTTTTCCAAATTTGCTCCATGGTTTCCCCCTGGGCCATGCTTTCCCATCTGCTCCATGGTTTCCACCCCTACCCAGGTTTTTCCCATCTGCTCCATGTTTCCACTCTAGCCATGCTTTTCCATCGGGCTCGATGGTTTTTCCTCTATGCCTTGCTTTTCCATCGGGCCCCCAGGGTTTTCCCTTCTACCCCAGCTTTTCCATCTGCTCGGGGTTTCCATCTATGCCATGTTTTTCCATTTGCCCGGGCCCCCCCTCTACCCCAATGCCTTTCCCATCTCCCATTTTTTTCCCCTCTACGCCATGCTTTTCCATCTGCCCCAGGGTTTTCCCCCTTTCTCCCCCCATGTTTTTCCCCAATTTGCTCCAGGGTTTTCCCCCCTCTCCCCCATGTTTTTCCTTTTTGCCCAGGGTTTCCCCCTCAAACGCCATGCTTTTCATCTAACCCAGGGTTTCCACTCCAACGTGTTTTTCCATATGCCCCCAAAGGTTTTCCCTCTGGGCCCATGCTTTTAAATTTTTGCCCCATGGTTTCCCCCTAACGCCATCCCTTTATCCATCTGTTTCCAGGGTTTCCATTTAAAACCCAAAGTTTTCCCAAACTGCCCCCATGGTTTCCCTCTACCCCATTTTTTTTCCATCTCCCCAAAGGTTTCCACTTTAGGCCATGCTTTTCAATCTGCCCCCAGGGTTTCCCAACCCCTTGGGCCATTTTTTTCCATTGCTCCATGGTTTTCCACTCTAGGCCATCCTTTTCCATTGCCCCTTTGTTTTCCCCCCTACCCCAAAGTTTTTCCCATTTTTCCCCCCATGGTTTGCAAATCCCCAGGGTTTCTCCCCCTACTTAAATTTTTTTCCCACGGCTCCTTTTTTTTCCCCCTCTCCCCCCTGCCCCCCCAATCTCCCTCATTTTTTTTTTTTTCCCCCCCCCCGTGCCAACTTTTCCATCTGCTCGGGGTTTTTCCTACCTCAATGCCCTTCACCTTCCCCGCCATGTTTTTGGCATTTTGTTTCCATGGTTTCCACCTAGCCATGCTTTCCATCTGCTCCGGGTTTTTCCACTCAAAGGGCCAAAATGTTTTTTCCCCCCTTTTCCCCCGGGGTTTTCCCCCCTTTTAAAATTTATGCTTTTCTATCTGCCCATTTTCCAAATCAAAGGCCATGTTTTTCCCTCGCTCAAGGTTTACCCCTTCAAACCCCAAATTTGGTTTCCCCCCTCTCGCCATGATTTTTCATTTTACCCCTTTGGTTTCCCTAAAAAAAACCCATGTTTTTCCATCGGGCTCCAGGGTTTCCCTCTCTATGCCATGTTTTCCCATTTGCCCCTTTGGTTTCCCCTCAAACCTCATGCTTTTCCATTGTTACAGGGGTTTCCCCTTTTCCTAAACCCATCCCTTTTCCCAACCCTGCCCCAGGGTTTTCCCTTTTTCTCCCCCCTTTGTTTTTTTATCTCCCCTCCAGGGTTTTTCCTATCCCCAGGGTTTTTCCACTTCCCCCCTTTTTTTTTCCATTGCCCCCAAAGGGCCCCCCTTCCCCCGGTTTTATTTCCCCTCATGATTTCCCCCTTCAAAGCCATGCTTTTCCCATCTGCTCCTTTGGTTTCCACTCTGGGGTCATCCCTTTTAAATCTGCCCCCTTGGTTTTCCTATCCCCAGGGTTTCCTCTCAAACGCCTCCCTTTTCTTTCCCTTGCCCCCCAAAGGGTTTCCCCCCTTACCCCAAATTTTTTTCCATCTGCCCCATGGTTCCCCCTCTACCCCCCATGCTTTTCCATCTGCTCCTTTGGTTTTCCCCCCTCCCCCCTTTGTTTTTCCCTTTTACTCCAGGGTTTTCCCTCCTATGCCATCTTTTCCCAAATTGCCCCCGGTTTCCCCTCTCCCCCTGTTTTCCCATTTTGCTACATGATTTCCACTCTTTTTAACATGCTATTCTATTTTGCCCCAAGGTTTCCAATCTAGGCCATCTTTCCATTGCCCCCCTGGTTACTTTCAAAACCAAGGGTTTTTCCCCCTTGCCATGTTTTTTCATTTTACCCCCGGTTTTCCCCTTCTATACCAAAGTTTTTTCCATTTTGCTCCAGGGTTTTCCCTCTCTAGGGCCTCCCTTTCCTTTTGGGGCCCAGGGTTTTTTCCCCCCCCTTTCTACCCCATGTTTTCTATCTGTCCATGGTTTCCATCAGGCGAGCTTTTTCCATTTGTCCGGTTTCCCCCTCTAGGCGATGTTTTTTCCATCTTTAAAAATGGTTTTCCACTCGGGGCCCCATGTTTTCCCAATTTTCCCTCCAGGGGTTTCCCCCTTTCTACCCATCCCTTTTCCATCTGCCCCAGGGTTTTTTCCACTCTAGCATGCTTTTCCCATTTGCCCCAGGGGCCCACTCTACCCCATGTTTTTCCCATCGGGCCCCAGGTTTTTCCACTCTAGGCCGTTTTTCCCATCTGCTCGAGGTTTTTCCTCTATGCCTGTTTTTTCCCACTTTCCCCCATGGTTTTCCTCTCACTCCAGTTTTTCCAAACTGCTCCAGGGTTTTCCACTCAAACCCAAAGTTTTTCCCCTTTGCTCCGTGTTTCCCCCCCCTACGCCACCCCTTTCATTTTGCTCCATGGTTTCCCTACCCATGCTTTTCCACCCTGCCCTTTGTTTTCCCCCTTTCTACCCCAAGCTTTTCCACTGCCCCCCCAGGTTTCCCCTTACCCCATGTTTTTTCCTTTTGCTCCAGGGTTTTCCCCTCTATGCCTTTCTTTTCCATCTGCCCCTTTGGTTGCCCCCTTTACCCCATGTTTTTTCCTTTTGGTTTTTGGGCTTCCCCTCTACGCCTTGTTTTTTCCATCTCCCCTTCCTTGGTTTCCCCTTTAAAAATCCTTTGTTTTTTCCTTTTGTCCTTTTTTTTCCCCCTCTCCCCCATGCTTTTCCTTTGTTCCAGGGTTTCCCCCTCTAAAAAAGTTTTTCCATTTGCCCAGGGTTTCCCCTTTAAAAACGCCATTTTTTTCCCCATCTATCCAATGGTTCCACCCCCACAAAAGGGGGCTTTTCCCATATGCCCATTTTCCACTCTACCCTTTTTCCATTTGCCCCAAGGTTTTCCCCCCTTTTAGGCCTTTGCTTTTCCTTTGCTCTATGGTTTCCACTCTATGCCATGTTTTTTCCCAAAATCCCAAAATTTGGTTTACTTTTTAAACCAAATTTGGTTTCCCCTCAACGCCATGTTTTTCCATCTGTCCTTTTTTTCCTCTTCTAAACCATGTTTTTTCCATTTGCCCCAGGGTTTCCCCTTCCCCCAAATGCTTTTCCATCCTGCCCCAAGGTTTTTCCTCTCTACCCCATGTTTTTTCCTTTCTGTCCGGGTTTTCCTTTTCTACCCCATCTTTTCCATTTGCCCATGGTTTCCTCTTCCCCCCCTGCTTTTAAATCTCCCCCCAATGGTTTCCTATCCTCCTTTTTTTTCCCCCCCTTACGCCATTTTTTTTCCCATCTGCCCCAAAGGGTTTCCCCTCTACCCATGCTTTTCCATTTCCCATGATTTCCCCTCTAGGGCCATGCTTTTCCCCTTTCCTCCATGGTTTCACTCTAGGTCCTGCTTTTCCATTGCTCCTTTGGTTTTTCTATCTCCATGGTTTCCTTTTTACGCCAGGGCTTTTCCATCGCCCCCGGTTTCCCCTCTACCCCAAATGTTTTTTCCATCTGTCCATGGTTTTCACCTCTCCCCCTGCTTTTTCCATCTCCCCAGGGTTTTCCCCCTACCCATCTTTTCCATCTGCTCCTTTGGTTCCCCCCTCTACCCCATGCTTTTCCACTTCTCCAGGGTTTTCCCCTCTCTTACCAGTTTTTTCCATTCTGCTCCAGGGTTTCCACTCTGGGGCCATTTTTTTCCCATCTTCTCCATGTTTTTCCCACTCTATATATCATTCATTTTTCCCTCCTTTTTTTCCCAATCTAGGCCATGTTTTTTCCACCCTGCCCCATTTTTACTCTTCAAACCCAAATGGTTTTTCCCCCTACGCCATCCCCTTTTTCCATCAACCCCCCTTGGTTTTCCTTTTCCTATACCATGCTTTTCCTTTCTGCTCCAGGGTTTTCCCTTTTCTTGCCTTTTTTTTCCCTTTTGGGTTTCCAGGGTTTTTCCCCTCTACGCCATGCTTTTCCTTTGCCCCGGGTTTCCACTCTAGGCAAATGTTTTTCCCATTTGCTCCAGGGGTTTCCCCCTTTTAGGCATGTTTTTCCCATCTGCCCAAAGGGTTTCCCCTCACCCCCCATCCCTTTTTCCATCTCCCTCCGTGGTTTGCTATTTTCCCAGGGTTTTTTCCCCTCAAACCATGTTTTTCCATTTTGTTTCCCGGGTTTTCCCTCTCCCCATCCCTTTTTCCATTTGCCCCAGGGTTTTTTCCACTCCCCAACCCCCTTTTCCACCCGGCACCAGGTTTCCAACTCTGGGCCCATTTTTTTCCTCTGTTCGAGGGTTTTTCCCTTTTCCCATGTTTTTCCCATTTTGCCCGGGTTTTCCCTTCTTTTACCCCATTTTTTTTCCCATCTGCTCCATGGTTTCCACTCTATCCATGTTTTTCCTTTTGGGCCCCCGGGTTTCCCCCTCTCCGCCATGCCTTTCCATCTCCCTCCATGGTTTTCCTCTCTCCCCCATTTTTTCCATTCCCTCCATTTTTTTTCCCCTCTCCCCCAGGGTTTTTTTCCTTTCGCCCCATGGTTTCCCCTTACCCCATGCTTTTTCCATTTGCTCCAGGGTTTCCCCTCTATCCCAATGCTTTTTTCCATCTGCCCCATGGGCCCCCTTTTAACCCATGCTTTTTTTTTGGCTTAAAGGGTTTCCCCTTTCTACGCCATGTTTTTTTCCCCGTTTCCAAAGGGTTTTCCCCTCAATCCCATGTTTTTCCCATTTGCCCCAAGGGTTTTTCCCCCTTTTTACCCCATTGTTTTCCCCTTTGCCGGGATTACCCTCTATCCCCATGTTTTTTCCTTTCTATCCAGGGTTTCCCCCCTCAACACGATCCCTTTTCCATATGCTCCAGGGTTTCCCCCTCGGGCCCTTTGTTTTTTCCCATCCCCTCCGGGGGGTTTTTTCCCACTCTAGGGCCAAAGTTTTTCCATATGCACCAGGGTTTCCACTCTACGCCATGCTTTTCCATCTCCCTTCCAGGGTTTTTTCCCCTCTGGGCCCATTTTTTTCCATCTGCCCAGGGGTTTCCCTCTGGGCCATGTTTTTCCCCATCTGCTCCAGGGTTTTCCCTTGGCCATCCCCTTTTCCATTGCCCCATGGTTTCCACTTTTTTAGGCCATGTTTTTCCCCATTTCCCCTCCAGGGTTTTTTCCACTTTATCCCCATCCTTTTTTCATACTGCCCCATGGGTTTTAAAAACTAGCCATGCTTTTCCCTCTGCTCCAGGGGGTTACTCTTTTTTAACCCAAGGGTTTTCCCCTCTACGCCATGTTTTTCCCTTCAAATTTTTTTTGGGTTTCCCTCTCTATACCCATGCTTTTCCATCTGCCCATGGTTTCCTCTCTATGCCATGTTTTTTCCATTTGCTCCATTTTTTCCCCCCTCAAACCCCCATTTTTTTTCCATTCCCTACAGGGTTTTTCCTCTCCAAACCCCAGTTTTTCCCAAACTGTTTCCAAATTTTTCCCCCTCTCAAACCCCATGCTTTTTCCATTTTGCTCCAGGGTTTTTCCAAAATCTCCAGGTTTCC
>JAODAL010072931.1:0-14921 GCA_025379985.1 Phyllomedusa bahiana | reverse complement strand
AAAAGAGGGTTTGGGAAGTATTTATCATGGTACCGTTGGTATTGTGGAATATTTTGTAATATTTATGAAATTTATTTATGTTTGTATTTGTTAATAAAACGGCTGCTGTGTGCCAATTTATCCAATTGGTTGTTATTGGGTAAGGGTCACAAGCAGTGGGTCTGGTGAAAGGGCGAGGGATGAAGGAGGTAAGTTGGTGGTGGCATTTCACGTAGCCATCAGAGTTGCCCAGGGTCATGTCTCTTCCCTTTTGTCCCCCTCCCATCGCAAAAAAACTATATATTTTGTGGGTTAAACAAGAAATGAATGCAATTGTGTTTTTATTTTTTTGGTTTAGTTTTTGTTGGAGTTTACACTGAACAGTTTAGTTGACATGTTATCTGTATTCTGCCAGCCAGCTAAAAAAAATATACTACCACTGTCAGGGTTCACACCGCACACTGTTCCCTGCCTCGGACCACAAACATGCCCGTGCCTCTGCTGTGTCCGCTATCACTGCCCCAGTCCATGCCGTGGCTTCCATTGTGGACTGTGAGTCCCTGCTGTGGCTCCCTCTGCGTGTGCCGTGGCGCCCTGTGTCCCTCCTGTGATACCTGTGCCAGGTTCAACTCATCTATCCTTGCCCCTGCTCAGTGGCGTCCTGTGCTTACACGGCAGCTATCAGTGATTTAAAGGGACAGTGTACTAATTACCTGTCCAGTGACTTCCTGGGATTTAAAGGGATTGTTTCACTACATCAATTCATCTTACCTCAGTCCTGTTTTCTTGGTTTAATTTTGAATTCAGGGGCAGTTTACTGGCTTCTTCTAGGCTGCAGTAGAAGCCAGGTCTGTAGCTATAGCAACCAGTGCTGGCAGCCTATCAGAAGAGATCAAACAGGTCTGTAGCTATAGCGACCTGAGTAGCTGATGCAGCCCATACAAGAGGGGATATCTAGGAATAGGTCGGACACTATTAATGGACACATATTGCAAAGTGACTTGTTTTTGCAAGATCTTTAACATAAAAAGCAGCAATCCTTGTAGTGAGACAACCCCTTTAAGGAGCTTCCTGCCTTTGTTACTGGTCAGTTCGTTGTTGTACTGGTTGTTGTATTGATTTTGCCCCCGGTCTGCTGTGTAGATGCTGCTTCCAGTATTACCTGCATTAACCCCTGATTTACCAGTGTGTTATACTACTGCTGTTCCTGCCGCTACACAAGTCTATCATCTGCGATACTACTGCTGTTATCTGCCGTTGTACCAGTCTGTTACATACCTGGGACTCTGTCACGTCCTTATGGCTACACCTGTCTGTGACCCATCTCCTCTGCCTGTACCCATTGTCCTCCATCTTGCACTTCGGCTGTCACCACGACTAGGCACGTCAGGTGTAGCGACCTGGAGGTTCCCCGCAGCTAAGACCGTCTGGCCTTGCAGTGGGATCCGGTGAAGACCGGGGGCCCTCTTCTTAGACTCCGCTCCCTGGTGTACTATCTATGCTCGTGGTAGTCCAAAGCATCCACAATACACAGCTACAGTTGTTACAGTACGTACTGACCCATTATATACGTTATAGTACGGACTGACCTCCCACAACCGTGACAGCCACATTATCACCGAATGTCACCACTATTTAGTGACTAATACCACCATAATGTTACTGACCAAACCAGTATGCCCAGACCAATAATATGCAGATATATGAATTACCCTTTTTACCCCCAAGTTTTTTTAAGTTAGGTTACCCTTAATATAGAGGTAGAGATCAGTGTACAAAGCTCTGCAGCAGGGCCGGTCAAGGGCATTTTGGTGCCCTAGGCAAGTACAGCCAATGGCGCCCCCCCTTGCCCCCAAAAAATTGTCCCCCCCAATTCCTCTCGCCCCTGCGCCAGGCCCTCTCGCCCCCCCCCCCCCCTGCACCACTCTGTCCCCTGCACACTCTGTCCCCTGCACCAGTTACTCTCTCCCCTGCACCAGTCTGTCCCTGCTCCTCCTGTTACTCTCTCCCACTTAGTAACTTCTTACCAGTATCCTGCGCCCAGGGGGCGTTGATAGGGTCCTATAACATCCGGGGCCGGGGCTCTGTGTTACTTTTGTCTCAGTAGGGCCTGGGTTCACACGGAACTGCCGCATGTATTGATAAAAGAATAAACTTCTGATTCCTGTCATAATTTTCTGCACATTCCACATTGATCCCCGTCCCATCTCCTCAGGCAGTCACTGACATGAAAAATCAGCCCTCACAAATCTGCTTTTTAAAATCGCTCCCCTCCGTATGACAGTGCAATACCCCTAAATAACAGTCACCAAAACATACACCTACACATGGAGCAAATCTACCAGACAAGTGATTGTTACTAAAACCCTCCTACAAAACAAGACCCAAATCTATTACTACTTAAGGCTCAAAAAATCCCCCTTTTTGCCCCGGACCCCACATGTGACCATCAGTGTACACAGGCTGAAGACATATAAACACCGCCATACAGTGACCAGATTTTGGTAGATACTAGTTGTATGTAGACGCTCTGCAGATATAAGTGATTTACACTGCAGTTACATTTAGTGACTCCAGGAGACGCCTTTTCTGATTCTGCGTCGTTCACATTTCCCTTTTTCTTCTCCATCCGGTTCACACCTTCATGCTGATTGCTCCCGGACAATACTCGTCCTGCAGATTTGGACAAAAATATACTTAGATTTCCTCACATTTCCAGCAACTCCTTACTTTAGGTATAAAGTCCCCTCAGCAGGACAGGTATATATGTCCTCTGATAGGAAGCTATATAGGTCCCTGCAGTTAGACAGGTATTATATGTCCCCTCATTTGCTGGTATATATTGTTCCCCATACAGTTAGCAGGTATATAGATATATGTCCCTCAATTAGGCAGGTATTTATAGGGGGGTCCCCAGCAGTTAGGGCAGGTATTTAGATATGCCTCTCAGTTCAGGAGGTTTATAGATATATATGTCTCCTCAAATCAGGCAGGTATATAGATATTGTACTCTTAGACAAGCAGATATATAAATATAGGGTCACTCAGGCAGGCATATAGGGGCACTGAGGCAGGCATATAGGGGCAGTAAGGCAGGTATATAGGGGCAGTCAGGCAGAAATATAGGGGCACTTAGGCAGGCAGGCATATAGGGGCACTGAAGCAGGCATATAGGGGCACTGAACAGGCATATTAGGGGAAACTGAGGCTGGAGGAGGCATATAGGGGTCACTGATGCAGGAAATATAGGGTCCACTCAGGCAGGCATATAGGGGCAGTCAGGCAGGCATATAGGGGCAGTAAGGCAGGTATATAGGGGCAGTCAGGCAGAAATATAGGGGCACTTAGGCAGGCAGGCATATAGGGGCACTGAAGCAGGCATATAGGGGCACTGAACAGGCATATAGGGGCACTGAGGCAGGCAGGCAGGCATATAGGGGCACTGATGCAGGCATATAGGGGCACTCAGGCAGGCATATAGGGGCACTGAAGCAGGCATATAGGGGCACTGAGGCAGGCCAGGATATAGGGCACTGAGGGCAGCAGGCATTGTTCGGGGAACTGAGGAGGTCATTTAGGGCACAGAGGCAGGCAGTCATATAGGGGAACTGAGGCAGGCATATAGGGGCAGGCATTTAGGGGCACTGAGGCAGGCAGGCATATAGGGGCACTGAGCCAGGCATATAGGGGCACTGAGCCAGCTATAGGGCAGGGCAGGGCTTATAGGGGGCACTGAGGGCAGGCATAAAGGGCAGGCAGGCATATAGGGCACTGAGCCAGGCATATATGGGCAGGCAGGCATATAGGGGCACCGAACCAGGCATACAGGGGCAGGCAGGCATATAGGGGCACTGAACCAGGCATACAGGGGCAGGCAGGCATATAGGGGCACGCAGGCATATAGGGGCATTGGCAGGCATAAGGCAAGGCAGGCATATTTGGGGGCCACAGAAGGCTTAGGGGCACTGATGCGGCATATAGGGGCAACAGGGCAGGTAGTATAGGGGCACTGAGGCAGTTAAAAATAACATTTTTACTTACCTTACCTGCTTCCCGGCTGCGCGCTCCTCTTCTGCGGGACACTGGCTACGTCATCACGCGTCGCCAGCTCCGGGATGCTCCTCCGGAAGCTCCTCAGGCGCACCGCCTATGACGGGCTGTGTGTCTGAGGAGAGGCAGTGTCGCGATGACATCACTTCATCGCGGCGCTGCCCAGCTGAGCCGCACGGGGCCGCGGCGGGTCCTCAGCGCTATGAGGACCCGGCGGCCCCGCTGTGTAGGAGCCTACCTCTGCCTACCCGTCGTCCCGGCCCTGCTCAGCAGACTGTATATTACCTCCATACAATTACCATATAGTGGTAGATACCAGTGTACATGGACTCTGGAGACTGTATATTACTTCCATACAATTACCATATAGTGGTAGATACCAGTGTACATGGACTCTGGAGACTGTATATTACTTCCATACAATGACCATATAGTGGTAGATACAGTGTACAGGCTCTGCTGACTGTTTATTACTGCATACAGTGACTATATTGTGGTAGAAAGCAGTGTACAAGGTTCTGCAGAAGTATATTACCTTAATTCGGTGCGCGGACATATAGGTGGGAGACACCTGTGTACACAGATTGCAGACTGTTATATTACTTCATACGGTGACCATATAGTCGGTAGTTACCCAGTGTACCACAGGCTCTGCAGACTGTATATTACAACCATACAGTGACATATTTAGTGGTTACATACCAGTGTACAACGGCTCGGCAGACTGACATATTACCTCCATACAGTGACCATATTGTGGTAGATATCAGTTGTACATAGGCTCTGCAGACACATAAGCAATTACAGGGCAGTTACATCCAGGGACTCATAGATGACGTTTTATCTGATAAGAGTCAATCTCTTTCCCTTTTCTTTTTTTTCATCAGCTTCAGACCATCATGATGTCTTCACCCGGCCACAGCTCATCCCTACAGAATTTACCACACAAACATATTAGTTTTCTTACTTCTTCAGCATTTCTCTACCAATTCCCACCTTTGAACAAACTTCCCATCCATAGCACCCCAAAAGGTAAGGGCCTCTTTTAGTAGGTAGGCAGGTAGATAGGGCACCTTTAAGTAGGTAGGCAGGTAGGTAGGGCCTCTTCAATTAGGTAGGTGAGGCCTTCTCCCCGTAAGTAGACAGGTATTCCCCCTCCCCCTGTTAAAAATAATAATAATAATAATACTAACCTCTCCCCTGTTCCCCCGCCAAACATCTGTCTTTGAATCCGGAGTGGGCGGCGTGACGGGGTCTGTATTTAATAAGGGGATCTAGTCTGTGTTCCTTATTTATTTAGGGGGTCTAGTCTGGGGTCTGTATTTATTTAGTTGTAGTCTTGGATCTGTATTTATGTTGGGGGTCTAGTCTGGGGTCTGTATTATTTAGTTATAGTCTGGGGTCTGTATTTATTTAGGGGTTCTAGTCTTTGGTCTGTATTTATTTAGGGGCTCTAGTCTGGGATCTGTATTTATTTGGGGGGTCTAACCTGGGGTCTTTATTTATTTAGTTGTAGTCTTGGATCTGTATTATGTTGGGGGTCTTGTCTGGGGTCTGTATTTATTTAGTTGTAGTCTTGGATCTGTATTTATTTAGGGGGTCTAATCTGGGGTCTTTATTAAGGGGGTCTAGTCTGGGCTCCATATTTATTTAGGGGGTCTAGTCTGAAGTCTGTATTTATTTAGGGGTTTAGTCTGGAGTCTGTATTTAAGAGGTCTGGTGCCTGCATTTATTTTGGGCTGCGATAATGTGGTTCATGCGCACCAGTTGTGATTAAAACACCTCAGGGGCGTGTGCTATATAAAAGGGAGGAGCATTTTATAAACATGTAGCACATATCTTAATATATCACTTCAAGGATAACCCTTTATGTCGCTTTTCAGACTTTTAAGTCTTGTAGTCTTCAAGTAAATCCTCACACCGACCAATTCATTGGTTCCTCTCCTCAAGGAGAGATTTACCACCTTCGTAGCCACCTTCTTGGCCTCTCACCCAGCCAACCAGTAGTTCTACGCGCACTGATGAGGAGCAAAAATTAACCCGAACAAGTGTCGGTAGTTGAACTTAACTGATTTTGACTCTAATCCCTTTCAAATTGCTAGGCTCCTGCAAGCTACATGTGAACTGTAGGATAACTACATCCACATAGAGGGCGCTGGTGGAGCCTCCTCAGATGTTTTCCCATTAGCTTTGCTTTATGCAAAACAGTCAGTGAGGTCTGAATGGCAAGTAAATCCTCACACCGACCAATTTATTGGTGGCTCTCATCAAGGCGATATTCTTCCTCTTTTTAAGTCTTCTAGTCATCCAATAATCTGGCACATCTGCCTAATGCTCGTGTATTGGGGGCGGCTTCATTATTGCATAATAATGGAAGTCACCTCTGACCTGGAGGATCGTCACCACTGGACATGAAGTGCTATAAATACTCCTAAAAACCCCTATACAGGTAAGAGCTGGAACTGGGGCCAGGAGGTCACAAGTATCCCCAAGAAAAATTCTTCTTGACAATATGACAAATTTAGTAACAAGAATTCTCCCGCCCCCGCCCCAGGACCAAAATCCTAAAGCGTAACACTATGTACAGTCTACAGGGCAATGCTCCAGCAGCAAAACTCTCACCTGCCCTGTGTAACAATTTCCTGGGTAAAATTATATTTGCGCCAGGCTGTTTAGCCCGGCGTTGCTTTTGTTGTACAACTGTAGAAAAGCCCACTGAAAGTATAATAACGGAATAAACGAGTGTTTCCATAAATTGCGCAGCAGGGGTTTGAAAATTTTTGGAGGATTGATAACCAATAAATTATATAGTCACAATTTTTTTTTTTAATGATCCCTAAGTATTTCCCCCCGCAAAGAGCAGAAAATTAAAATTTGACAAAAAACCTCATAAACACCTAAACGCTGCAAAACCTCATAACACCTCAGCTGCTGCGGCCTCAAAATAACCTCAAGCTGCAGAACCTCATAAACCTACTGCGCAGGGGCCTCAAATACCCTCAACGCTGCAGAACCTCTAAACCCGCTGCTCAGAGCCTCAATAATACACCTAAAAGTGCTGCAGAATCATAATCACCTCAGCTGCGCAGAACCTCATCATTACCCACTTCTGCAGAACCCCAAACCTCACTGCGCAAAACCTCCCATAACCTCACCTGCAGAACCACATCATAACCCCTCTGCTTCTCAGAACATAATTAATACACCTCACGCTGAAAAATCTCATACACCTACTGCTGCAGAAAATATCATAACCCAAAGCTGTTTGAGAACCCTAATACACCAGCTGCTGAAAAATCACAAAACCTCACTCTGAAAGAAAACAAAAAAACCTCACTGCTGCAAAAATAATAATACACCCAGCCCTACAGAACCTCATCAAACACCCAGCGTGCAGAGCCTCAAATAACCTCAGCGCTAAGAACCTCAAAACCCCTTTCAGCTGCGCAAACCCCATAAATAAAACCTCACGCGGGAAACCCAAAACCCCCATCGTGCAGACCCTAAACACCCAGTGTGCAAACCTAAAATACACCTCCTGTGCAAAAACCAAAACAAACCCTCAGTCTGCAGAAACTCATCTACACCTCACTGTGCAAACCCCAAAACCCCCAAGATGCGCAAAACCCTATCATAACCCCCCCGCGGGCAAACCTCCAATACACCCAGCTGCGCGAGCCTATAATAACTCACTGCCGAGACCTATAATAAAAACCCCAGCGGGCCAAAACCTCAAAATCCCCTCGCTGCTGCAGAACCCAAATAAAACCTCAGTACTGCAGAAACCAAATACACCAAGCCTGAGAACTTCAAAAAACCTCAGTGCGCAAAACCCTTCATACACCTAAAAGCCTGCGAAAATATCATACACCTCACGGGCAGAAAATCCAACACCTCACTGCTGCAGAAAATATAATACACCTCACCGCTGGAACCTCATCAACCCCCTCGTTGCAGAGCCTCATAAAAAACCTCACGCTGCAAAAACCCATAACACCTCACTGTTTGCAAAATCATAATACACCCAGTCGCTGCAAACCTCATAACACCCGCTGCTGCAAAACCCTCATAATACCCCTCACTGCGCAAAAAACCTCTAAACACCTCAGCGCGCAAAAACCTCATCATACACCCGCTGCTGCAGAACTCACAACACCTCAGCTCTGCAGAACCCACTACACCTCAGATACGCAGAACCTCATCATACCCTCAGCTGCTGCAGAACCCCACTACCCTCAGCTGCTGCAAAAACCTTAAATATCCCTCAGCTGCTGCAGAACCTCAAAATACACCTCATGCGCAGAGCCCATAAACCCAGCTGCTGCAGAACCTCATCATACCCTCACTGCTGCAGAACCTCAAAAACACCTCAGCCGCAGGCCTCACATACACCTCAGCTGCGCAAACCCAGAATACACCTCAGCGCGCAGAACCCATCATGCACCTCGCCGCTGCAAAACCTCATCATACACCTCTGCTGCTGCAGAACCTCCAAAACAGCTCAGCGCTGCAGAGCCCATAAACCCTCACCTACTGCAAAACCCACCTACACCCAACACTGCAAACCTCAAACACACCTCACGCTGCAGAACCTCATCCACCCCCTCAGCTGCTGCAGACCCCTCAAATACCCCACGCTGCAGAACCTCATAATACCCTCAGTGCTGCAGAACCCATCAATACCCGCTTCTCAGAACCTCATCAATACCCACTGCTGCAAAAACCCTATACCCCCAGCGCTGCAAAAAATCATCATACCCCCCGCTGTGCAAAACACAAAATACCCCTCAGCTGCGCAGAAAATCATAAACACCTCAGCCCTGCAGAACCTCATCAACACCTAAAAGGCAGACCCTTTAAAAATACCCCTCAGCTGTGCAAACCTATAAAACCCAGCTGTGCAGAACCTATAATACCCCTAGCTGTGCAGAACCCAAACACCTCACTCTGGAACCTCAAATACACCTCACGCTGCAGAACCCATAACACCTCACTGTTTTCAAACCTATAATACCCCAGCTGCTGCAGAGCCTCTAATACACCCACTCTGCAGAACCTCTCATACACCTCACGCTGCAAACCTCATAACACCTCACGCGCAAGCCCAAATACCCCTCATCTGCAGAACCTCGAATACACCTACTGCTCGAACCCTCATGCACCCAGCCCTGCAGAACCTCATCATACACCTCTGCGTGCGAACCTCCAATACGCTCAGTGCTGCAGAGCCATAATACACCTCCCTACTGCAAAACCCTCATCCTACACCTAAATCTGCAGAACCCTCATAACACCTCACTGCTGCGAACCTCACCACACCTCAGCTGCGAGACCCTCTAACCCCTCACGCTGCAGAACCTCATAACACCTCAGCTCTGAGAGCCCATAATACACTTAGCGCTGAAGAACCTAAAACACCCAGAAAAAGCAGAACCTCATAATACACCTCAGCGGGCCCAAGCCCAAATACATCAGATACTGCAGAACCTCATAATACACCTCAGCTGCTGCAGAACCTAAATACCCTCAGATACTGCAGAACCTCTCATACCCTCAGATCTGCAGCCCCCTCATCATACACCTAGCTGTGCAGAACCCCTCTACACCTCGCCGCTGCAAAAACCTCATATAACCTCTATACCAAGAACCTCATATACCCTCAGCTGTTTCAAAACCCTTTAATACACCCCCCTGCTGCAAAAAGTCATAAAACCCCGGGCTGCGCAACACATCAACACCTCAGCTGCGCAGAACTCCCATACACCCCAGCTGTGCAAAACCCCCAAAACACCTCAAGGGGGCAGAACCCATAATACACCTCACTGCTCGACCCTCATAAACACCTACTACTGCGAAAATCATAATCACCTCAGCTACGCAGAACTTCATAATCCCACCCAGCTGCTGCAAACCCTAATCCTTTCAGCTGCTCAGACCTCATAAAACACCTCAGCTGCCGCAGAACCCATCATCACCTCAGCTCGCAAAACCTCATAATACACCTCCTGCTAAAAAACCTCAATACCCTCAGCTCTGCAAAACCTCATAAAACACCTCCTTCTGCGACCTCAAATACACCTCAGTCGCAGAAACCTCATAATACACCTGCTGCTGCAGAGCCTCATCAACCCCTCAGCGTGCAGAACCTCACTCACCTCAGCTACTGCAGAACCTCCTCATACACCTCAGCTGCGCAGAACCCCTCATACACCCAGCTGCCGAACCTCATAATACACTTCAGCTGCTGCAGGCCTCAAATACACCCACGCGCAAACCTAATACACCCAGTTTCGAGAACCCTCAAAACCCCCTCACTCTGCAAACTTCATAATACACTTCAGCGTGCAGACCTAAAAAACCTCAGCTGCTGCAGAACCACTAATACACCTCAGCTACTCAAAATCAAAAAACACCTCAGCTACTGCAGAATTCAAATAACCTCAGCTGCTGCAAAAAACCTCTTTTAAAAAACCTCACTCTGCAGAAGCTCATAATAACCTCGGCGCTGAGAACATCATCAACACCTCAGTTCGGGCAGAAAAATTTCAAAAACCTCGTTTTCTGCGAACCCCTCAAAACCTCAAGTGCTGCAACCTCAAAATACACCTCACGCTCAAGCCTCATAATCCCCTCGATACGCAGAGCCTCAATCCCCTCAGCTACTGAGAAACTAAAAATTCACCTCAGCACTGCAGAACTTCATAATACACCCAGCTGTGAAAAAATCATAAACACTCAGCTGCTGCGAGCCTAAAAATAACCTCCCTCAGAACCTCATCAAAACCCCTAGTTTCTGCAGAACCATCATCCCCTCACTGCTGCAAACCTATAATAAACCTCAGCTGCTGCAAGCCTCATCATACACCCAGTTTTCTGAAATCAAAATACACCTCAGCTTCTGCAACCCTCATAAACACCTCACTGCTGCAGAACCTCATAAACCTCAGCTGCTGCAGACCCTCAAATACACCTCACTGCTGCAAAAACCCCCAAATCCCTCAGCTGCTGCAGACCTCATATACCCCTCAGCTGCTGCAAACCTCATCATACCCCACTACTGCAGAACCCCTCATACCCCTCAGCTGGCAAAACCCTCATAAAAACATTTACTGCGGGGCCCCTCATAATACACCCACGCTGCAGAACCTCATAATACACCTCAGCTGTTTGCAGAGCCCAATACACCTCACGCTGCAGACCATAATACACCTCAGTTTTCTGCGAGCCCACTACACCTCAGCTGCTGAGAACCTCAAAATCACCTCAGTTTCTGCAAAACCCTCAATACACCTCGCTCTGCAGAACCTCCCATAACCTCAGTCTGCAAAAACCCCTCATACACCTCAGCGCTGCAAACCTCAAAAACCCTCAGCTCTGCAGGCCCTATCAAACACCCCACGCGCAAACCCATAACACCCATTTCTGCAAGCCTCAAAATACACCTAAAAGTCCCAAACCTCATAAAACACCCAGCGCTGCAGACCCCTCAAATACACCCAGGCTGCGACCTCATAATACAGAAACGCAGCTGCGCAGAACCTTTCCAACAACCAGCTGGCAAAACCCTCATAACACCTCAGCTGCTGCAGAGCCTCATAATACAACCAGCTGCTCGAACCCATAACACCTAGCTGCTGAAAGCCCATAATAAACCTCAGTGCTGCAAAACCCCTTATAAACATCTCAGTTGCTGCAAAAACCCATAATACATCTCATTGCTGAGGCCCATCAAACACCTACTCTGCAGGCCCTATAATACACCTCAATAGCAGACCCTCAAATACACCTCATTTGCTGCAAAACCTCATAAAAAACCCTCAACACTGCAGAACTCAAAATACATTCAATAGCGAACCTCATCAAATCAGCTGCGCGAACCTCAAAAACCTCAGCTGCTCGACCCTCTAATACACCCAGCTGCTGCAAAAACCCCTCTTACACCTAGCTGCTGCAGAACCTATAACACCTCAGCTGCGGGAAGCCTCACATACACCCAGCTGCTGCAGAACCTCAGAATACACCCACGCTGCAGAACCTCACAACCTCAGCCGCTGCAGAACCTCATCATACCCTCACTGCTGCAAACCTCTAATACAGCCAGCTGCTGCAGAGCCTCATAAACCCCCTACCTACTGCAGAGCTCAATACCCCCTCAGCTGCTCAAGCCTCAAAAAACCCCTATTGTGCAAACCCTCACTACACCTCACTGCGCAGAACCTCATCATACACCTCAGCTGCTGCAGAACCTCATCCTACACCTCAGCTGCTGCAGAACCTCATCCTACACCTCAGTCTAAGAGCCCATAATACACCCAGCTGCGCAAAACCCATCAACCCCCAAGTGCGCAAAAACCTATCAAACCCCCAAGCTGCTGCAGAGCCTCATAATACACCTCAGCTGCTGCGAGCCTCATAATACCCCCGCTGCTGCAAAAACCATCATACACCTCAATATGAGAACCTCACATACACCTCAGCTGCTGGAAAACCCCTATACACCTCGCTGCTGCGAACCTCATCATACCCCGCGCTGCGAGCCTCATAATACCCCTCAGCTGCTGCAGAACCTCACTACCCCCCCTGCTGCAGAACCCACCCTACACCTCAGCTGCTGAAAAAGCCCACATACACCTCAGCTGCTGCAGAACCTAAAACCCCTCAGCTGCTGCGAGCCTCATCATAACCTCAGGCTCAGAACCTCAGAAAACCCTCAGCTCTGCAAAACCCCCATCTTTACCTCACCGTAGAACCTCATCATACACCTCAGCTGCTGCAAACCCCTAAACAGCTCATCTGCTGCAGAGCCCAAAATACCCCCTCCCTACGCAAGCCTCATCATACACCTCAGCTGCTGCAGCCCCTCATAAAAACACCTCAGCTGCTGCAGACCCTCACATACCCCTCACCCGCTGCAGAACCCACTTACCCTCAGCGCTGCGAACCTCTTTAAACACCTCGCTGCTGCAGAACCTAAAACCTACACCTCAGCTGCTGAAGAGCCTCTTACCCCTCAGCTGCTGCAAACCCATCAAAACCCCCACTCTGAAAAACCTCATCATCCCCTTTCAGTGCTGCGAGCCTCATAATACACCTCACTCTGCGGCCTCATAAAAACCCCTGGGCTGCTGCAGAACATATCATACACCTCAAATACTGCAGAACCTAATAAAAACCTCAGCTGCTGGATAACCTCCTCATAACACCCAGCTGCTGCAAAACCCCAATCAAACACCTCAGCGCTGCAGAGCCCTTTAATACCCTCACCCGGCTGCGAACCCTATCCTACACCTCAGCTGCTGCAAACCTCCATAACCTCAGCGCTAAGAGCCTCAAACACCTCAGATCTGCAGAACCTCATCATAACCTCAGCTCTGCAGGCCTCATAATACACCTCAATACTGCAGAACCTCAAATACACCTCAGAACGCAGAACCTCACAACCCTCAGCTGCTGCAGAACCTCATATACACCTGTGCTGCAGAACCTCCCAAACACCCAATGCTGCAGAACCTCATAATACACCTCAGCTGCTGCAGAACCTCATAAACACCTCAATACTCAAACCTCATCATACACCTAGATACTGCAAAACCCTCAAAACCCCTCAGCTGCTGCAGAGCCTCATCATACACCCCCCGCTGAGGAGCCTCAAAAATACACCCAGCGCTGCAGAACCTATAAAAACCCAGTGCTGCGAACCCTCATCCTCACCTCCTACTGCAGAATTTTCAATTACCCTCAGCTCTGCAGAGCTCAAATACCACCTCACGCTGCAAACCTCCTCAAACATCAGCTACTGCAGAACCCAAAACACCCAGCGCGCGGGCCTCACTACACCTCACTGGCAGAGCCTCCATACACCCCCCGGTGCAAGCCTAAAAAACACCTCAGCGCTGCGAACCTCAAAATACACCTCAGTAGCAGAAACTCAATAACCTCAGCTACGAGAACTTTCATAATACCCATCGCTGCTGCAGACCCTCATAATACCCCTCAGCCTGCAGACCCCTCAAACACCTCATTGCTGCAAAAACCTCATCAAACACCTCAGCTTCTGCAGACCTCAAAATCACCTAAATTGCAGAGTAAATAAAAACCCAGCTTCTGCAACCTCATAATACACCTCAGCGCTGCAGCCCTCATAATACCCCCCAGTCTGCAGAGCCTCAAAACACCCACAAATTGCAGAACCTCCTCAACACCTCCTGCGAAAGGCCTCAAAATACACCCAGCTGTGCAGAGCCCATCATAACCCAGCTACTGCAGAACCCCCTCTACCCCTCAGTGTGCAGAACCTCCTCAACACCTCAGCGTGCAGACCTCAAAAATACCCCTCACGCGCAGAACCCGGCAGCACAAGGGGGTGGGGGATTTACTCAATAAGGTCCGGTAGGTTTCACGTATTTTGACCGACTGCACCCACAGCTGCTGGAGGGTCCACAGAGTCAACACCACCATCCAGGGGCTCACACACATGCTCCATTGGGTCAAGTCTGGGGAAAATTAGGGGCCGGGGGTTAAATTCTAGGAAGCCTTTGGGGTATCAGAGGTGCAGTGACACCCCGTCTGCCCCGGGGCCCCATACACAGTGGGGGAGCAAGGGGTGCAATGACATCTGTCCCCCGGGGGCCCAACACATAGGGTTAGCGAGGTGCAGTGACTCTGTCTGCTCCAGGGCCCCATAACAGTAGGTTACAAGGTGCAGTGAATCCTCTGCTCCGGGGGCCCCAAAACAAGAGGGTTAGCAGTGGTGCGTGACATCCGCGCTCCGGGGCCCCATACACAGAGGTTTTGCAGGGGTTTCAGTCATCCGTCTCTCCGATCCCCATTATACAGAGGGGTTATTGGGGGTCCCGTAATCCATCTCTGGGGGGCCCCATACCATAGGGAAT
>JAODAL010072930.1:0-14921 GCA_025379985.1 Phyllomedusa bahiana | reverse complement strand
TATTTAGATGCTGCGTCAATAAACCAGTGCTGGGTGCGCAAAAGCCCCAAAAAAACACGAAACTGTTATTTTTTGGTATAAAAAAGGGTTTTTTTTTTGCACCTTTCAATTAAACCCTGTGGTGAATATAGAATTGCTTTTTTAAGTTTTACGTAGAGGCTGCGTAAAATAAACATTTGCTGGGTCCCGAAAAAAAAGTAAAAAAAAACAGGAAAATGTTATTTTTTGTTAAAATTTAAACGGTTTTTTTTTGGAATTTAATTTCCCGGTGGTGAAATATAAAAATTGTTGTTTTAAGTTTATTTAGATGCTGCGTCAATCAACAGTGCTGGGGGGCGCAAAAGAAAAAAAAACACGAAAAGGTGTTTTTTTCGTA
This sequence comes from Phyllomedusa bahiana, assembly GCA_025379985.1. Classification (NCBI taxonomy): domain Eukaryota; kingdom Metazoa; phylum Chordata; class Amphibia; order Anura; family Hylidae; genus Phyllomedusa; species Phyllomedusa bahiana. Next base: position 14,545 of record JAODAL010072930.1, on the reverse strand, counting down.
CGATACACGGTATTTTTGGCAACAAAAAAACCGGTGCTAAATACAAGTTTGTGGATTGTAATTTAATGCAAGGTGGATATTTTCAACAGTAACGGGTTTGAAGGGGTTTAAAAATTGAACCCTATCGAAATTTTATAATATAAAAAAAAGGGAGTTTTCCCGGAAAACAAAAGCCCTGCAGTTTTTTGAAAGGGTTTACCCAAATATAATTTCCCGGTGCCCAAAAAACCCGGGGAAATATTTAAATAGAAAAACTTTTTAATAAAAAAAGATTTTTCCACAAACAATGTTACACAAAGTTTTGGTTTAAACCCTTTATCCATTTGTTTTTTTATAGATAGGTTGTCTTTTGTTCCCCCGCCCCCCCCCCCCCCCCGCTCCCCCCGGGCCGGGGAATTTACAGGGGTGGGATTTTGTTTTTTAAAAAATTTTCTTAGCTAACTACATAAAATGTTCAAATCTCTAATCTAACTAAATTGGAAGGATCACAGCTAATAGTAAAGGTTTCTCTGTGCAGAAATAGACTAATTTCGCTGAGCTGTTTGGCCACAGGCAGAGCGCAGGTCCTATCCCTATGAGACGCTGAGAGACACTGAGGCTGAAACAGGAAACGCTGTTCTATGTAAAACGAGGTCATGTGATTTTTCCAGCCAATCACAACCATACACATCCCAGTCATGACGTCGCACACACATCTCACCCTGCACTATCCTGGAATCTCATCTGCTGGCCGCCAAAAGTCCAGGAAGCGCCGAAAAAGGCGCGATCTTAATAGTGTGAAAACCTTTGTAAGTTGCAAACTAATAAAATGGCTGAAAACAAACATAAAATGGCAGAACCATTAATACATAAAGGAGAGCTGAAATCTCTCTACTATATAATCCCTATCAAGAGCCAGAAAGTCACCAGGTGTTTTTAAGGTGTATTAAAGGGACTGTCTCACTACATTGATTCATCTTCCCCTCAGTCCTGTTTTCTTGGTTTCATTTTGAGTTCAGGGACGTGTTTACTGGCTTCTACTAGGCTGCAGTAGAAGCCAGGTCTGTAGCTATAGCAACCAGTGCTGGTAGCCTATCAGGATAGATCAAACAGGTCTGTAGCTATAGTGACCTGAGGAGCTGATGCAGGTTTTTTTTTTAGGCCTTAGAGGATCAGTAGCCAGAAGAAATGATTTTTATGATTTTTAGCCAGAAGAATTGATTTTTGATGAGAGAAAAATTTTGAGAGCAGAGACTGATAGCAAGCGGATTAGATAACAGAAGAACTAACATTGGATGAACTAGGAAAGTTGACATTAGACATTGTGTGGAAATGAATCCCAATTTGTGAGGTGATTAGATTTGATCACTAAGGGCTAGGAATGAGCGATATTATCGCCAAAAGTTGAAATTGGAACGGTTTTTAGGCTTTTCAGCGTTTCCTGTCATTTTGGCGGCCAGCCAATCAGCTCAGAGGATAGAGGTGGGTGAGGAGGATGTACAACTTCACCACTTTGCGGTGTATAGATCTCATTGGTTGCAAAAATCAAGTGACCTCGTTTTATCTATGCATCTGCATTTCCTGTTTGAGCTCATACTCTGTCTATCACATTTCACAGCAGGACGTGTCTCTCTGCGTTTAAACCAATAGCTGTTCTAACAGCTCTGATAGATAGTCTCTTCTAATACAAGAAACCATCCATTTACCTACAGCCTAGAATAGAGTTAGATTAGAGAATTTCACTTATTATTTAGTTAGAGAAAGTTTTAAGAATATGTACTGGTGTGTGCAGTTGTAGGGGAGGGGATGGGGGTTGGCGGCTGCGGGGAGGGGAGGGCAGCAGAAGGAGAGGCATTTGAAAGGAAGATATTTTGCAGCTCAGTGTGTTCTGTGATCTTCAATTGAAAAAAAATAGTTTTACCACTTTTTTCGCCAGCAGACCTTTGATAGGAGTTGAAATTGTCCCTGTGTTTTCAGTTCTATTGCAATCACTGCGGTGGGGGTGGTGGCAGGAGGAGAGGCATTTGAAAGGAAGATATTTTGCAGCTCAATGTGTTCTGTGATCTTCAATTGAAAAATAATTGTTTTTTACGACTTTTTTGGTCAGCAGACCTCTGATAGGAGTTGAAATTGTCCCTGTGTTTTCAGTTCTATTGCAATCACTGCATGTCAGTGTTCCCAAAAATCGGCATAACTTATCCCTATAATTTTTAAATAGTTTTATTGAAGTCCGTGCATCTGATTGGCGCAGAGAGCTCAGTTGTATACATATTGTGTTATACATATTTGATAGTAAATTATGCCTGTTGTCAATGGTGCCAAGGCCGCTGCCATATTAATCCATATAACATTTAAAGACTCTTATTCCAGTCCATGCGTCTGTTTGGCGCAGAGAGCTCAGTTGTACGCATATTTTGTTATACATATTTGATAGTAAATTACGCCTGTTGTCAGTGGTGTGAAGGCTGCCATATTAATCCATATTACATTTAAAAACTCTTATTGCAGTCCGTGCATCTGTTTGGCGCAGAGAGCTCAGTTGTACGCATATTGTGTTATACATATTTAATAGTAAATTAAGCCTGTTGTCAGTGGTGCGTAGGCTGCCATATTCGTCCATATAACTTTTTAATACTTCTATTTCACTCAGTGTGTCTCAGTTTGGCGCTAATAGTGCATTTGTACGATAGTTTCTTGAAAACTATCAACTGCTAGTTCTACTGGGCAGTTGTAAATCTGAGGGACTGAAGGAAGAACACTTTTGATTTTGTGTTACGGTTCTTCCACCAGACCGCATTTGACAGATATTTCATAGAAACAATTCTGTTTCTAATCCTAGTTGGCTGTTGGAAATTAGAGGGATTTAAGAATAGCTGTGATTTGCCGTCTTTCAATAAGAGACTGTCAAAAACTCTTCCATACCTTTTAAATTTTTTTCTTTCTCAACATGGAGCGAACTGCAGGTGGTAAGCAAGCAAAGAGGGGTGTAGGACATGGAGGTAGAGGTATGAGAGAAGATGCTCCTTCCAGTGCTGGTGACAACACGCAAGCCAGCGGTTAGTCGGTTGCAGGACCATCAGGCCTGTCATCGCTGGGTCGGTGCCCTGTGAATCTCAGTAACGAAAAGCGTCGCCAATATGTTCTTCAGTGGTTAATGCAACCTGCATCCAGCAGTCTTATCTCCTCGTCCTTAAAGTCACGGTCACGAATGTCATCATCATCATCGTCAGCATCCGTCCAACATGAAGCGGAGGCAGCCCAAATATCAACTCATGTACCCACCACTGTGGATAATCCATTTTCTGAAGACCTCTATGATGACAAAATGCGGTTGGGGTCAGAAGGCATTTCAAAAGATCAAGAGGCCAAAGAGGATGATTTTGTCTGCTCTGATACCCAATCGCTGATGCCATCAGAGGAGGAGAAGGAAGCCAGTCAATCCGCAAAAATCCCGGGTGGTCGGCAACGCCTTGCAGTGCCTGTTGCTTGTAGCCCGCAGCTCCAGGATGTAGAATGTCAGGGCAAAGAAGTCACCTGTGTTTATGATGATGATGATGACGACGACATGAGGATCCAACATGGTCTTTTCAGCAGAATTTGCTTGAGAGCGCTTTATCACTGGACGAGGAGAAAGACGATAGGGTAGTGTCAGTACGGGTCCCGCCTCAAAAAAGGGAGAGGACGGTCGCACAAGTCCGCTGAGATTATTCCGCCAGCCATGATCAGCTGAAACACCGCTCCTCGCTTATCGCCGTCGAAAAGGTCCAGGACCTCTCAAGCCTGGGCCTTTTTCGATCAAGCCTCCGATTCACCCAGCGATGTCATATGCCACCAGTCAATGTCCAGTTCAACTAAAATGGTGGTTCAAAGACTCCTTTTTCCAGCACTTTTTAATCTGTGGGTCAGACAGGTTTAAGGGTCATGCTGCGGTCCAGGACAGGGATAGTCAATGTCCAGTTCAACTAAAATGGTGGTTCAAAGACTACTTTCTTCTGGCACTTTTTAATCTGTGGGTCATGCAGGTTTGAGTGTCATGCTGCGTTACAGGATATGGATAGTCAATGTCCATTTCACTAAAATACTGCTTCAAAGACTACTTTCTTCCGGCACTTTTTAATCTGGGGTTCATGCAGGTTTGAGGGTCATGCTGTGGTACTGGACAGGGATAGTCAATGTCCAGTTCAACTAAAGTGATGGTTCAAATAATACTGCTTTATGGCACTTTTTAATTTGTGGGTCATGCAGGTTTAAGGGTCATGCTGTGGTACAGGACAGGGATAGTGAATAGTCTGTGATTTTTTTTCTGTGACTCTTGTTGCCTAATTGTCTTGCCTAAGATGTAGCATGTATACAGTTTACTGTTGTGGATGTTAATTCTAGCGTCTCTTCCCTGTTTTGGTGTAAAAGTGAAGCTGTTGTTCCTCTCCCATAGACTTTAATGGTCATCGACAATTATCTATTATCGGCTATCGGATATCGGCATGATAATTGCAGATATCGACCATCGATCCGATAACGATAGTTGACAAAATCGCTCATCACTACTAAGGGCCTCATGTATGAAAACTGTCTAGGTCTAAGACTTTCTTTGTTGCCCATAGCAATCGATCAGAGCTCCCCTTTCATTTCATATAGTGCTCTGAAAAAATACAAGGGGAGCTGTGATTGGTTTCTATGGGCAACAAAGACAGTCTTAGGCTATGTTCACACGGTGTATTTGCAGGGCGTAATTACGCCCCGCAATTACGCCGTGTGGCCGGGGGCGGGAGCGAGGTGCCGGCCCATAGACATTCATTACTAGAGGCGCGTATACGCCGCTGGTAATTCAAGTCACTTATCTCCACCTGCGGCGTACTCACCGAGCAAGGAGAGGAGACGTAATCCATAGTTCTCTATGAGAACTGTGGATTACCATAATGACTGGGACGTATTCCAGCCGTAATTTGCGTACTCCGGCGCGTAATTACGGACTGAAAAAATGTCCGATTTTAAGCCGTGTGAACATGGCCTTAGACCTAGACAGTTTTCATACATGTCGCACTGTAGTTTTAAAGTTGTTGTAAATTGGTGAAGGTATGCGTACTTGAGGCTGTAATCACTGGATAAGGTGCCCCAACAAGGTAATGGATAAAGGGTCTGAATACGTATTTAAATGTGATAAATCAGTTTCTAATTTTTAATAATTTTTCACAAATTTTGACAAACTTAATGTTGAATTTTGGAGATAGTAGCAAAGTACAACTATGATTTATTATTTTTTTTAAACGTTTTTCCCATTTTTGTTACGTCACTAAAATTATTCCTATGATTATGAATATTAAAACTAAAATAACCACTAGATAAAGCAATGAAGTAAGCTTGATTTTCGGATAGGGCTAAACTAAACTTTTTATTGTTCACACAAAAATTGCTGTGAAATTGCTGTCAGTAGGACTGCATCGAGTAGCTTGAAAATATCTCCATGCTTGGATTTCTGACTGTTTGAAAAAGTAGTAGATACTTTTCTCCTCCTTAGAGAAAATCCTCTGGAATTCTCTTAAAAATTGCTTGTTAATATTTTGATAATAGAAAAAAAGTCTTACTATAAAAACTCTAGGTGTCGGCTTACCTTAAAGATATCATTAAAGCTTCAATTTTAAATAACTACAAAAAAAAGAGGAATTACATCTTGAAAATTTCCTTTAGCTGACTATCTTGTTAAATATAAAATGTAAAATCCACCCTGTTTCTCTGTAGAGGGCACTGTTTCCTTTTTTTAATCATATGTGTGAACAAAACACAATAAAATGTTGTTTTCCTCAAAAAAAGGTTTTGTAATGCTTATCATTAAAATATATATGTTAATTTATTTCACCAGCTAAAATTTCCACTTTTAAAAATTAACTAAAAACTAAACTTCATGGAGATCTTTTTGTCTGTCTGTCTAGCTAGCTATCTATTGTGCAGAACAAAGTAGGTGAGGTCCAGGCCTGGCCAGGCCATATACTCCGGTTCAAAGTGTCAATCAGGGGGCTACGCCCCGCCTAATTTAAATATATGAACGTGGCTGTGCCTGATATCGGGCTGTAAAGACGCCAAATATCTGGTACAGCCCCGTTCATACATGTCGCCCATTATTTTTACTACTGGATTACTAACATTCAAATATAGTCTTCCTCACTGCATTGGGAAAAGCTTCAAAGGGAACCTGTCAAGTCCCTTATGCTGCCCTTAATGAGAGCAGAGAAAGGTACTGACAGACCCACTGTTTACAAAGTTCAGAAAACTTTTGTTCCCCTTTCTGCAGCACAAATCTGGCCCTAGCACAGATGTCTCCATCGTATTCATGGCATGCTGCTTCACCACATCCATCCACCTCTGGTTGACAGTTTTCTACTTATTATCATTAATACCTACTGTATAAGCAGCTTTCTGCCTATTAACAATAGTAGCTATTACTGTTAATATGTAAAAAACTGTCAATCAGATGGGTGGGAACAAAGGTTGTCTGAAGTGCTGTTACCTAAGGGACCACTCCAGGTTCTTTTTTCCCTTAGTTCAGTACAAATTGCTTTTAGGTACACTGTAGCACCAGTTACTTTGCTTTCTTGTAGCTGAAAATAGGATTTCTGGCTGATGCAACAGTCTGTTAGGTCACATGACCTGCACTCTGATTAGCTGAAACACACTGTGCTTTTGATGCTGACAGGAAAGCTGTCTTTCTATGCATTCCTATCAGACTGACTTTGAACTTCTTATAGGAATGCATAGAGGGATTCACTTCTAATTCACTCAACCATGCTGTGTGTTTCAGCAACAAGGTCATATGACTCAGGGGCAGCAGTGAGAAATCCTGTATTCAGCTGCAGGTAAGCAAATTCACTAGCACTACAGTGTATCTAGAAACAGTTTCTAATTAACTAGAGAAAAAATGTGGAGGGGTCCTTACATGACATACGTGATACACTACTGTAAATAGCGGTCCTGCCACTACTTTATGATGCCTTCAGTGAGGGCATCATCAGGGACCTTGAATATGGAAAAAATTATTGTATCCAGCACTTCCTTGTAGTAAAAAAAGACGATTATTCCATAACACAGGGTCAGGGCATAGACTAGACTGACAAGTTTCGATCAATAGATCTTTATCAAAGCATCAGGGACCTTACACGGTCCTTTTAATTTGACCTTTGGAGGTAATAATTCAGTCCCTTACACGGAGGACGACATGTCCAAATACTCAAGCAGAAGTTTTTGATCTATTTTGTGCCAAAAACACTTTTGACGCCATATTCTCGATGTAAATGAACTGTGGTACACCAAAACTTGGTGCACTATACGGCGGGCACCACACATCGTAATGTGCCTAAAAAGGTGCATTAATGTAGTAGCGATGATACGCTGTGCACCTCCGTAACGCAATGTGCCTATCGAGGCTCATTACATACACTGGTAATGAAACGTTCTGTCCCTCCGTTTTGCAATGCGCCTCGATAGGCACATTAATACACTACCAATGACACGCTATGTGCCGCAATTTGCGCAATGCGCCTTTTTGCCGCATTTAGTTTACTATGCAAGGTATACCTGACGCCAGATTTTTGAGAGGATTGGACTTTACATTGATTTAATGCGCCACCAATTGGACTTTACACTGCGGCGCCACCAATTTTCAGACATGTCGCCCTGAATGTACAAGGAGAAACCAGACCTTAAATCTACATCTCTCTTTTACTAAATATTTATGTTTAAAATCTTTTTTCGGTAATGATTGTCCACCATTAATGTATGGCAAGGCATCTGTATATGCATAGTGCATAGTAATTGAGTTATTTAACTGCATCTTTATTCACACTAGGAAACTAATAACCTAAAAAAATTGGCATAAATGCATTTTGTCTCTTCATTGGTTTTTGAACATCTAAGCTGTATTACATCGGATACATTTATATATATTTTTTTTATATACTTTTTTCTGAACGTTGTATGAATTCTTTCCTATTAATTATCTCCATGTGCATGCACATGAATGATTTTTTATAGTGGGCACCCACCTGCAAAATTCAACGTTGCATAAAAGAGCAACAAATATAGTAATTAAAGTAATCCCTATGAAATGTTCAGTATTTTACTAGGGTTAATGTGTTTTGTTTAATTAATTCAATGATTGTACGTAATGCACTGACCCATGCACACTAATCTTTTCTAGTCAATAAAAACCAGTACACAGTGGAAGATTAGAAAAGAAAACTATTATGGGTTTATAGACACCCTATGGAAAACACAATTTACAATACTACCATGTATTAGAATTATTGCTGCAGGATACAGTATACTTTTAATGATGCTCCCTGTTGCATGTGCAGGTGAACGCTGCTTGAGTGTAATTACATACATTTGTAACAATGTATTCATTAATGAATGCTCTACTTTAACATTACCTATGGGGGGTGGATTATGCGATCCTTCTTAATTAAATTTGTATTAAACACGGTATTTAAAGAGGTTATATTAGAATAGAATGAGAAATCTCCTTTTTTCCAGGAATAGCGCCACTTTTGTCCGCAGACTGGTGTTTTTAGTACAGTTGCATATACACCGCTCAAAAAAATAAAAGGGAACACTTAAACAACACAATGCAACTCCAAGTCAATAACACTTCTGTGAAATCATCCTGTCCAGTTATGAATCAACACGGATTGTGAAAGAATCTCTCCTGCTGTTGTGCAAATGGAAAAGACAACAGGTAGAAATGCCAGGCAATTAGCGAGACAACCCTTATAAAAGGAGGGGTTCTGCAGGTGTTGGCCACACAACATTTCTCTATTCTCATCCTTTCTGGCTGTTGTTTTGGTCATTTTTGCATTTTGTCATTGCTTTCACCCCTAGAGGTAGCATGAGGCGGTCTACAGAAGTTGCTCAGGTAGTGCAGCTCATCCAAGACAGCGCATCAATGCGAGCTGTAGCTAGAAGGTTAGCTGTTTCTGTCAGCACAGTCTCCAGAGCATGGAGTAGATAGTAGGAGACAGACCAGTACACCAGGAGACGTGGAGGGGGTGATAGGAAGGCAACAATCCAGCAGCAGGACCGCTACCTCTTCCTTTGTGCAAGGAGAAACAGGAGGAGCAGTGCCAGAAGCCTGCAAAATGAACTCCAGCAGGACACTAATCCCCATGTGTCTGCTCAAACGGTCAGAAACAGACTCCATGAGGGTGTTATGAGGGCCTAACGCCAAGCAGGGTGATTGACATTTGCCAGAGAACACAAGATTGGCAGATTCAACATTGGCACCCTGTGTTCTTCACAGATGAAAGCAGGTTTACACTGAGCACATGTGACAGATGTGTTCTGGAGACGCCACGGAGAACATTCTGCTGCCTGTCACATCTTCCAGCATGGCCAGTTTGGCAGTGGGTCAGTAATGGTGTGGGGAACTATTTCATTGGAGGGCCGCACAGCCCAACATGTGCTAGTCAGAGGTTCCCTGACTGCCATTGTGAGACCATATTCAGGTGCAGTGGGCCCTGGGTTCCTTCTTATGCAGGGCAATGCTAGGCCTCATGTGGCTGAAGATTGTCAGCAGTTCCTGTATGATGAAGGCATTAATGCTATCCCTCAGGCGAACATCTGCCGCCTCATCAGGAACCTGCTCAAGCATTGTAGGCAGGTCATACAGGCACATGGACGCCACACAAACTACTGAGCCTCAATTCCTTGTCTTAAAGGGGATGTATCGCTTCCTTACTTTGGCTGATTCACACTGCTCTTAGCTTCTCAGCTCTGTGAATGCAGGGGCGTTTCTTCCCCTCCCAGCTGGATGACATCATCCCCCCTTCACTGCTGGCCTGAGACTCCCCCCCCTCCCCTCTGAGTCCACATATCACTGTGTCTCTCTCTATGCAGTCTTATTTCGTTAGAGCTGTATACATACCACAGGCTGCATTCAATCTAATCTGAGCACTGATCTCCTCTCACAGCTGGAGATGTATTACAGCTTTCTAAGAACGGCACAGATCTGCTATGCAGGAGAGTTAGGCACAGGGACAAAACTGTCATGTTTTCTCATTGTACAATATGCTGCAGTCTGATTCAGCGAGGTGTGGAGACAGAAAATGCTATCGCCCCTAACTCTGAGTCAGAGACACAGCTCCGTGAATCGACCCAGGGGCTGTACAGAATGTAAATGAGCTCTCAGCTAGTGAAATGCAAGGAGGAGGGATCAGGAGGGATTCGAACCACACTGGATATGAGTGTAAATAAAAACACAAGATAAGGGACACTGTGAGAACAAGGCAGCTTTGCTAATGACATCCAAATGCAAAGTTGCTTGTTTTCACTGTCCCCTTATTCTGAAGACCATTTAATGAAACGATAACACCCCTTTAAGGCATTTCCACTGAAGTGTTTTTCCACCTTGTTTTGAGTATCATGTTTTATTGTTCTGAACGCATTCCACTTTGTAATGAAAAAAAGAATTGCAGCTGGAATATTTAATTCATTGAAATGTAGAATGTGGTATTTTAGTGTTCTCTTTATTTTTTGAGCAGTGTATATACACTCACCGGCCACTTTGTTAGGTACACCATGCTAGTAACGGGTTGGACCCCCTTTTGCCTTCAGAACTGCCTCAATTCTTTGTGGCATAGATTCAACAAGGTGTTGCAACGATGCTCAATTGGTACCAAGGGGCCCAAAGAGTGCCAAGAAAATATTCCCCACACCATGACACCACCACCACCAGCCTGAACCGTTGATACAAGGCAGGATGGATCCATGCTTTCATGTTGTTGACGCCAAATTCTGACCCTACCATCCGAATGTCGCAGCAGAAATCGAGACTCATCAGACCAGGCAACGTTTTCCAATCTTCTACTGTCCAATTTCGATGAGCTTGGGCAAATTGGAGCCTCAGTTTCCTGTTCTTAGCTGAAAGGAGTGGCACCCGGTGTGGTCTTCTGCTGCTGTAGCCCATCTGCCTCAAAGTTCGCCGTACTGTGCATTCAGAGATGCTCTTCTGCCTACCTTGGTTGTAACGGGTGGCTATTTGAGTCACTGTTGCCTTTCTATCAGCTCGAACCAGTTTGCCCATTCTCCTTTGACCTCTGGCATCAACAAGGCATTTCCGCCCACAGCACTGCCGCTCACTGGATGTTTTTTCTTTTTCGGACCATTCTCTGTAAACCCTAGAGATGGTTGTGCGTGAAAATCCCAGGAGATCAGCAGTTTCTAAAATATTCAGACCAGCCCTTCTGGCACCAACAACCATGCCACATTCAAAGGCACTCAAATCACCTTTCTTCCCCATACTGATGCTCGATTTGAACTGCAGGAGATTGTCTTGACCATGTCTACATGCCTAAATGCACTGAGTTGCCGCCATGTGATTGGCTGATTAGAAATTAAGTGTTAACGAGCAGTTGGACAGGTGTACCTAATACAGTGGCCGGTGAGTGTACATACGGTGCTGTGAACAGAACTGAGTGTGAATCTGAATTGTATATAAGCTGCCCAACGGTGCAACATTCTCTAGTCCTAATTTATACTTGCCATTTTAGTTGCTTTCTCTTGTCAACAATGATTTGAAAATAATCTTTGTGTTTTGCCAAGATCTTTGGAAAATCGTTGCAATAAATACATGTCTTAGCAAATACCCAAATGGCAAGTTTCACCACCTTAACCTTGAAGTTAACAGTCAAAAGAGCAAGAAGATGAGAGGTCACTAGTAGAGATGGGCGAATTGATTCTAACGAAGTGGAATTCGTTTAGAATTTCAGGAAAGCTTCGGTTCTGAACGAAGTCGAAGTTTGGGGGACTTCGGGTGAACGAAGTGTGCTTTTGATTGATAAAATGGCTGCGAGCACATGGCGTTACATGGGGCAAAGCACTCTGGGAGGAAGAAGGGCATAGCCTGCATGACGTGCAGAGATGAAGCCAATCAGAGACCGACGGGATTCTGTGACGTCACCGCACTATATAAGTCCCGGCGCGACGCTGGGAGCTCACACTCCTCTCACTGTACTGATCAGGGAAGGTGCTGCCGCGGCTGATTGTGATAGCTCTTACTGAAGAACTGATTTTTATACAGCGATTTTTGTGGGGTGTCTCAGCTTGTCTCAGAGACTGCTTCTCTTAATGTTCTATTTCTGATTTTTTGGGGTATTGGATCTGAAGTCCAGTGAGCGTCCACTGCAACTGCATATACATTTTAATGATATCTGCTCACAGCACATTGAATATCCAAGGGGGATCTAAGCCAGTTCCTGTTGTATTCATTTAAAGAAACAGTGTTTTTACAATACAAATACCACTTCATTTTTGGCTGCTCAATTCTTTTGCGCAACTTATCCAGGGGTTAATTAAGCGTTGTTTGTGCTGTGGGTGCCTCCAGCACCGTAGGTGCAAGTTGGTGCTAGGAGCGCCAGAGTTGGTGGGAGGAGCCTGTCGGTGCTGCTGTGCTGCTGGAGGACGGTTTGTGGGCGCTGGTTAGGGGAGACCATGCCTAGTGAAGCCCCCCCTACTGCCTGGGACCTTTTGGCTTGAGGACTGTAACATCTAACCTTGTGAGTACCCCGTTTTTCATCTGCTTTCCCAGGGGCGGTAGCAGCCCCCTGGGGGGGCCCGGGAGAGGCCCAGGCAAGAGGACTGCTCTTGGTGGAGTATATAGTGGCTTTGGCTGCATTACGTTATTAACTTTATTACTTGGTGAAGATTTGTCTGTTGGCTGTTTTCCTAGCCAAAAAAAAAAAAAAAACAGAAAAAGAAAAAAAAACAAAAAAAGGACCCCTGTACCATCTGGGAGTGAGTGCCGAGGACCACCTGCTTCCTGGGGGGGGGGGGGTGGCAGCCTCCCAGGGAGGGAGGGAAGCCACTTACCACATTGGGGCAGCAAGCAGAGAATCTCGTCCCCGGTTCTGTGCGGCGGGGGAGTGTGGCTCCCATGTGATACGGCCAGTTGACTCAGCCTCTCTGTCAAGGCAGCGGGTGAACCCCGCAGAAATGGGGGGGCACATTCCGAGCTGTAGCAGAGGCAATGGTGAAGGCAGCAGGGCAGGGACAAGGATTGCTTATATAGCGGAGGTAGAGCACTGGGGCTCCATGCGTGAGGGAGAAGGCGCATGGAGCCATTGCATCCCAGTTAACCTCGCTATTCATGTCAAGATACCACGGCCTGCTTTTTGAGGGCAAAGGATTGCCCGTGGTTTAAGCAAGATCTACAGGTAGCAAGACACCAGCGCAATCATATGAGGTCGATATCAAGCAGTCATCAACCGTCTGCAGGAAGATCTAGACACGTGATGGAGGAGCGGGGAAGACCGGCACCTGGAAGGAGCAGGCATCTTCCCGGAGAAGTTGCTAACTGATAACAGGTTTTCCTGGCATGCGAACAGGACGCGGCTAGGCTGCAGGCTCGGCAGCCAACAGGGGGCGGCAAGGCCGGAGCTGCGGCACGGCGGAGGAGGCCAGGAGCGTCGCACGTGGTAACCAGTCGCAGTTCACGCCCCAGGAGAGGAGCGCGGTGGCATTACCTGGAGGTGGGCTGGAGCGGGATGCGAGTTCCGGCCTCGTGTGCTCCTCGGTGTTCGCGCCGTTGCAGTGCGCAAGACCGGAAATGGAAGACCGGACGTCCGGGGGCCGGACGCGGAGGTAGTGGCTTGCGTGTTGTGGGCCGGTGGGAGCCGCCGCCTCTTGACGAGGGCAGGCAAGTCTGCGCAAGCGCAGTTGAAGAAGCCCGGGCCGGCGAGTGTGACGGCGGAAACGTCGGCAGGTAATCCGCCCCTGTGCGGAGGGCCGCGACTGCCGGCACCTTGATGAAAGGGGGCAAAGGGTCGCCGGCAGCTGCGGGAAAGCCCACCCCTAGGGACGAGCATCCAATTAGGATGGAAAGGGGTGGGCAGAAGCCTGGGACCGTCAAGCAGATCCCCATAGTGGGACAAGGAAAAAGGGGCGGTGGCGGCGCGCCTTCCGAACTGCCGTATGAGGCTATTGCAGCCGCAAATTTCTAAGACAAAATAATACTGCAGCATAGTCAATACAGCCAAGCAATACGGCAGAGTTCATCATAATTCAGCAAGCTCATCTCAAGAGGTGCAAAGGACAATCTACAGGTCAGACAGAGGGGCAACATCTGGGGTGCCGTTGAGAGTGGAAGGCAGTGGCTCTACGCGATCAATGCCCCTCATGCCCGTATCAGAGGATGAAAGACACCCAGTGAGGACTCAGCCAACTCCTGCGCCATGGCCTGCTTGAGGGGAGATCGAGATATTGAAATCCCTGTGCGGATGGTGGCTGGTCTTTGGGGATGACGAATTCCCAGAAGAAGACAGCTTTTAGGTAGAAAGAACAAGAGAAAGAGAGATAGAAAGAAGCTGGTGAGTGGGTCCCCGGGACCAGGCTCAGTCTAGGGGCCGGTGCAGAGAAACCGGGGCATCTGCAAAGCTGCCTCAGAACCCCTCTCCACCGCGGGTCCCGTGCCCTGTAATAGTGGGCTCTGGGACTACGGGGGGGAGTAGGGGGAAGAAAAGTCTGGTGGGCTGGTATCCTGAAGCCTGCGGTTCTGGTATTCAGGGCTGCGGGTGATTGGGCCCAC
>JAODAL010072929.1:0-14921 GCA_025379985.1 Phyllomedusa bahiana | reverse complement strand
TTAAGTCCCTCATGTGTGGAAATGGAGGGCACGTGTACCCCCAGCGGGGTTCAAACACCTCGGTTTTAAGGGAGGGGACAGTGTACCCCCCGCTTGGGTATCAAGCCCCTCATGTGTCTTATGGGGGAACATCACAGTGTACCCCCACATAGTACTAAGCCCCTTCATGGTCATACTAAAAAAATGGGAACCCGGCCCCTGCAGGGATGAAGCCCCTCATGTGTAAAATGAGGGGAAAAACTACAGGTCCCCCGCATAGGATTTACCCCCTCTGTATACTGAGAAAAAAACACAGGTCCCCCCCGATGGTATCAAGCCCCTCTGTGTCATACTGAGAGGAGCAAAAGTGCCCCCGCTGGTATCAACCCTTTATGTGCATATGGAGGAGCACAGTGCCCCAGCAGGGTATCAACCCCCCTCATGTGTATATGAGGGGGAAAACAAAAGTGTCCCCCCAGCATGGTACAAACCCCCCTCTGTGTATCTGAGATAAGCCAGTGTACCCCGTTGGGTATCGAAGCCCCTCGGGTGTCATACGAGGGAGCACAGTGTAGCCCCGGATGGGTATCTAAGCTCCCTGGTTATACTGAGAGGAGCCGTGTACCCCCAGCATGGTTATCTAAGCCCTATGTTATATGAGAAAAAAACCACGTGTACCCCGTGGGTTCAAGCCCCTAGTGTCATACTAAAAGGGAAGAAAAGTTACCCCGCATGGGTATCAAGCCCTCTGTGTCTTACTGGAGGGAACGTGTACCCCCAGCTGGTATAAGCCCCATGTGATATGAGGGGAAAAGCACCCGTGTACCCCCGATGGGTTTTAAGCCCCTCATGTGTTTTGGAGGAGCCCCAATGTACCCCTCAGGGGTATCAAACCCCCCCTTTTTGTGTTTTTGGAGGAGCACAGGTACCCCACATGGGTTTAAAGCCCCCTGTTTTACTGAGGGAAAACCCCCACAGTGTCCCCCCGCAGGTATCAAAGCCCCTTTTGTTCACACTGAAAGGAGACTTTCCGTGAAACCCCAGATGGGTTCTTTTCCTGTTTTGTGTTATACTGAAGAGTACATCATGTGAAACCAGCATGTGTTTTTAAGCTATAATGTGTTAAAATGAGAGGAGTACGCACTGGCCCATCACTGCTGCTAAACCCTTTATTATGTTTAGTACTGTCTGAAAAGAGACAGGATGTTCCCTTATTTGTGTGCTTGTCATGGATCTAAGCCCCAGGTGTTATGTGAGGGGCCCCTTTAGCACTGTACCCCGGTTCCTGCTATTTTATTATATCAAAGCCCATTTGTGTGATAGTGTTGGAACCCAACACAGTGTACCCCCATTGTGCTGCGGGGCTTATATCAAAACCCTATGTGTCATATGAGAGGAGCACATGCCTGTCCCCCCATAATAGCTGCTGACCCATGTATTGGCCCTTTGGCTTTTGTGAGTCAGTGTATTCTCTCCCATTAAATGGGGGGGGTTACTGTATTAACCCTAAAATGTGTGAAGTTCTAAGCTTATCGTGGAAACTTTTTTGTGACTTGGTGTTCTGTTGTTGTGTATACTAATCCGAATACCCAAGGACTACGAAAAGTTTTAGTTTTTTTTTAACCCCTGCACTTTGAAATTTTCCCTGTGCATAAATTTAAAATGTCTTACAATTGCAGAGCATATTAACCCGGTATGTTTCTACTTTTTTCGTTTTCTTTTTTCCAAACATCCGAGTCGTTCCAATTCTGTTTCCTTGTCTTGTTGTAGAGACCGTGTTAGGGGATCCAATGAAGTTCCGGAATTAGGGCAGTTGTTCCAGATGTATTGCGGGCGTCAGGGCCCCGCTTTAATCGTGTGACGGGAGTACCAATCAGGCGTACTCCCGAGGCGCGGTGAGGGAGGGGGGGGCAGCCCGGGCCCCAAAAAATTTTCTTACTAAGCCTTATTCCCCCCCGGGGTACAATACGATCGTATTGTCGGAGGAAGAGGGGGAAATCCATTTTATCTTGCGTTGGTTTCCGTGTTGCGGTAACCCATCTCCCCGTTTTTAGAGGCAAATTGGGGTAAAAAAATGGGGGGCCGCAATTACGCCGTGTGAACATCCCCCTTTGGTTGGCCGCGTTATGCGGGGTGTTTTGGGGTCGGCTGACCAGCATGTATCCGTGGCGCAAAGGGGGGGGGGGGGTTTGGCCCGCCACCCCTTGATATTCTTTTAATTGCGGCGGTATTCACCGCGTTTTAAAATGTCATTTATTCTTTTGCATCAATTGAGCTTTACGAGGGGGAGAGGAGGCGTAACCCATTTTCTCTATGCAGCTAGGGGTTTCCCGTAGTTGCGGCAGCATCTGCGTTTAGAGCGAAAAAATTAAGCGGTGAAATGTGGGCCGCAATTACCGTGGAACTACCATTACGGTATGTTCCACGGGAAATTTGCGCCGGTAAAGTATGGCCGCAATTACCCGGGTGTTTTGGGAAAGGTGCTGACCAGGGTTCCCGTGGCGGAGGGGGGGGGGCAGCCCCCCGGGCCCCTTTTGAATTCATTACTCGCGGCCGGGGTTTTGCCGCAAGTAATGAATTTAATTTATCTACTGTGCGAAAAATAAAAAGAATTGTACGAGGGGGGAGGGGGTTTCCTTAGTTTCTATGGAGCTTGGTTTCCCGTAGTTAGGGGGGCTTTCCCCCGCTTTTTAACGCATTTCGTGTAAAAATACGTGGCAAAAGCCCCCCAAAGTAGCCTTGTGAACATACCCTTAGAGTGAATGTGAGCAGGTTTGGGGTGGGAATTGGGGCTGCACTTGTAGGGGGACTAGAGAAAGGGAATGATGGGGATTAGTGCACTTTAGCTCTTTCTGTAATATAACCTGTGAAATGCAGTATAGAGGTTTATGACGTGTAGTTGTGTTTTTTGGAGGCTGAGAGTAGAACCCTGAATATGATGGTTTTTGGGTATTTCGTTCCTTGGACCTTATCCTGTGGGTCTTGTAGGATGAAGCCAGATCTGTTTTATGGACCTGGGTGCGCTCCGGCTATTTTTTCATAGTAAAAGGTATTAAAATGGCGGGTTGTGTTTTTTGCGTTTACTGCGGCTGTAAAGCAGCGTCCGCGCTGAAGTGTTTATAGTTCGTGTCCCTCGTCTTATGTGCACATTAGTGAAAGCTCGTCAGTAAATTACGCCTCCCCTTCCATTTTATTCTCTCAGTGTAATTCCTCTCTTGGAAGCGCCGCTCTCGCCCCTTGAAATAAAAGTGAATTTAGATCTTTCATTTCCATTTTTTTGGCATTTTTTTTCTTACAAACCCAAAATGGGGCCCTCATTGAACCCCTTTCGCAAAGGCGAGCGGCCCAAAAATAAGCCAAGGTCCCTACACCCCCCCTATTACTAATTGCCCTCCAAAATACTCATTATAGAGGCTAAGGTCTGAGCGCCACAGTTACAGGGATATTTTACTAGAATTTTAACAAAATAATATTTCACAAAACTTTTGTATTTGCGGCAAAAAGAGGCAAAACTACAAAAAAAGAAAAAAAAAAAGTATTTTTTCCCCTTTTTTAACAAAACCCTTTTTTAAGAGCCCTGTGGAATGGACCTGCTGCTGTACAAAGGGCTGCGAAAGACCCAGAAGCCGCCTGATTTCAGATACAGAGGAAAGAAATTTCTGAATAAATCTTTTCAAGATTGGTCTGGATGGGGCGCTTTTCCCCTAAAGTTATGTTTGAAGGCGAGGTATTGGGGGCCAGTTGGACATTTGGATGTCCCCCCATACTTGGGGGGACGTGGTCATGAGGTTTTGCTAGAAATAGGTTCGCTTTTTCTTTCTTTATTCGTTTTTGTTAAAAAAAAACTTTCCATTAAAGATCCGGTGATTTTGGTGGGCTTTTCCCAGAAATCTTTCAATATAGAGAATAAAAAGTTAACATTATATTAATCATCTTAATTTGTTCCCCTCTTTGCCCCCTGCTTAATCTTAAAAAAAAACAGTCGACTTTTAGGTCTTTTTAAACACTGACAGAAGGTGGGGGGAGGGAAATGGAAGCACTTAAGTTTTTGGGCATATGACTGGGAAAAAGTTATTGTAATGTTCCCGCTGCCACTCTTACAGGTGCCCATGAGGTGGAGTCTTACTGTTAAGTGCCCACAGCTCTTGGAATTGATCAGAGCCCTGGCCCCTCCTCTCAGCTCTGCATTATACCCCAGAGCCGCACTCACTATTCTGCTGGTGGAGTCACTGAGAACATACATATACTTATATCACTGTAGCTGATAACGCAGAGTTAGGCATCCTGAATTATACTCAAACAGAGCTGCAGCTCACTGTTCTGAGTGCTGGTCACTGTCACTGTTGTACACTACATTAAATTAAACCAGATATACTGATCACTGAGTTGAGCATCCTTTATTTATAATACTCCAATCTGCCTCACTGTTCTGCTGGTGCAGTCACTGTGTACATACATTACTTATCCTGTACGATCCTCGAGTCACATCCTGTTTATACTCCAGAGCTCGCAGCTCACTATTTGCTGATATCTAGCAGGTCACTGTTAACATACACTTACTTATCCTGTAACTGTTCCTCGAGTTAACCAGCTCCTGTATTATACTCCAGAGCTGCAGCTCACTGTTCTCTGGTGGGCAGTCACTGTGCACATACAATACCCTCATGCACCTGTAACTTATCCGTTGAGTTACTAACTCCCAGTATTATAACTCCCAGAGGCTGCACTCACTCATTCTGCTGGTCTGCAGTACACTGTGCAAACACACTTTACTCATTCCCTTGAGGTCTGATCCTGAGCTACATCCTGTATTCTTACTCCCAGAGTCTCTCACTCACTATTCTGGCAATCTATGCAGTCACTTGTGTATCAATAGCCTTACTTATCCTGTATCTCGTTCCTGAGTTACATCCTGTATTAAAGCTCCCAGAGCTGCATCTCATGCTGTTCTAGCTGGTGCAGTCACTGTGCACATTCACATTACTCATCCTGTACTGATCCTGAGTTATACATCCTAAACTTATACTCGCAGAGTTGCACTCACTATTCTGCTGGTGGCAATCACTGAGCAGCATACATTACTATCCATGTACACGATCCTGATTAGCTCCACTGTATCTATACTCGCAGAGCAGCACTCACTATTTCTGCTGTGCAATCACTGTGTACATACATGACATTACTTATCCTGTATCTCGGAGCTGAGTATTACATCCTGTATTATACTCCAAGGCTGCACTCACTATTCTGGCTGGAAGGCCAGTCACTGTGTACATACACATACATATCCTGTAGCGATCCTCCGAGTTGACATCCTGTATTATAGTCCAGGCTGCACTCACTATCTTCTGCTGCGGAGGTCAGTCACTGTGCACATATCATTACTATACTTACCCTGTACTGATCCAGAGTTACTCCCAAGTATAATACTCCATAAGATCCCAGACTGCATCTCACTATTCTGGCGGTGGGGGCAGTCACTGTGCTACATCACATTACTTATCAACTGAAAAGATCTTCGAGTTGGCATCCAGTATTGTACTTCAAACTGCGGCATCACTATTAACGCTGTTTGGAATCACTGATAAGATACTTACCTTTACCTTGACTCATAATACATCTGATGTAACTCAGATCAGTACCAGAGATAAGTATTGTATGTACACATTGACTCCACCAGCAGAAAAGTGAGTGCAGTCTACTGGAGTATAATACCGGAGAGCATGGAAGTAACTCAGATCAGCACAGGAAAAGTAACTTATGTACACATTGACTGCACCTAACATGAATAGTACATTTAGTGCAGCTCTGGAGAATAATACAGGATTGTAACTCAGGATCAATACGGACAGGATAATTAAAGTAATGTATGTACACAGTGACTGCACCGGTCCAGGAATAGTGATGGGCAGCTCTGTAGTATAAATACAGAATAACTCAGGGATCAGTACAGGATAAGAAATTTAATGGTATGTACAGCAGTGCTCGATCACAGGGCAGAATAGTGAGTGCATGCTCTGGAGTATAATACAGGGATGTAACTCAGGAACAGATAGCATGGAAAACAGTATATATTATGTACCACATGCCTCCACAAGCAGAATAGGATGAGTGGTCAGCTCGGAGTATAATACCGATTGTAACTCAGGATCAGTACAGGATACAGTAAAGTATGTACACATAGACAGCACTATTAGAACGGCAGAATAGTGAGGTGGCAAGCTCTGGAGAGTATAAATACAGGATGTAACTGAGCGACAGTACAGGATAATTAATAGTAATGTATGTACAACAGTGACTGCACCAGTTCAGAATATAAATGGCAGCTCTGGAGTATAATACCGGATGTAACTCAGGATGAGGGGGGGACAGTACAGGATTAGTAATTGTCATGTAATGTACACAGTGACTGCATCCCAGCAGAATAGTGAGTGCAGGTTTACTGGAGTATACTACAGGGTGTAACTCAGTATCAGTACATGGATAAAGTAACATGTAAATAGTATCGTAGCACAGTGACTCGCACCAGCAGAATATGAGTGGCATCTCTGAGTATAATACTAGGGATGACGCATCAGGATCAGTTCAGGATAAGAAATAAAATGTAGTTGTAGCACAGTGACTGCACCAGCAGACATAGATGAGTGCAAGCTCTGGAGTATAATACATGATGTAACTCAGGATACATTATGCAGGATAATGTAATGTATGTACACATGACTTCACTCGTGCCAGAATATGTGATTGCAGCTCTGGAGTATAATATCATGATGTAACTCAGATCAGTACAAGGATATTAAATGTAATGTATTACACAGTGACTGCATCCAGCATGAATAGTGAGCCTGGGGCAGCTCTGGAGTATAATACAGGATGTACACGTCATGGATCATACATGATAATTGTCCACCAGCAGAATATGGTGAGTGCATCCCCCCCGCCGGCTCTAAGGAGTATAATACACGGATGTGAATCAGATCAGTACAGGATAGGTAATGTATGTACACAGTGAACTGCAGGCCAGAGAATAGTAAATGCGCTCTGGATATAATACAGGACTGATACCTCAGGATCAAGTACAAGGAAAAGTAGTATTTTTTGTAATCGTAATGTAGCACAGTGACTCTGCACCAGGGCAGAATAGTGAGTGGCAGCTCTGGAGTATAATACAGGGTGTAACTCAGGATTCACGTACCAACTTGATAAAGTAATAATTAGAGATGTATGTACACAGTGACTCGCACCAGGCCAGAATAGTCACAGCGTCAAGCTCTCGGAGTATTAATACAGGGTGTAACTCAGGATGCACAGCAGGATACAGTAATGTAGTGCCTACAGCACATTTTTTCAGTGACTGACACCGCCGATATAGCTGAGTGGCAGCTCTGGAGTATAATACATGTTGTAACTCATGGATCATACCAGATAAGTAATTTAAATGTATGTACAACGGCGCCATCAGGAATAGACTGGCCATCCAGCAGAATATTGATTGCAGCACTGAGATTAAGAATACGCAGCTCCAGCACTATGCTAAGTAATGTATGGTACACACTAGACTGCACCAGCAAGATAGTGATTGCATATCTCTGAGTATAATACAGCTATGATAACTCAGATCATCCGCACGAGGTTAAGTACTTACTGTATGTAACAACAGTGACTTCACCAAGATACAAATAGTGAGTATGCAGCTCTGGAGTATAATTACAGGATGTAACTCAGGAACAGTACAGATAACGTAATGTAATTATCATACACATTGACTTCACCAGCAGAATAGTGAGAGCTGGGCACGTTCTGGAGTATAATAGGTCTAGGATTTAACATCAGGTATCATCACATGATCAAGTACATTTAATGTATGTTACACAGTGACTGCAGCCAGCAAATAGTGAGCTCATCTCTGGAGTATAATACAGTATGTACCCTAACCATCATGGATTAGGGGGGGGGGGGGAAACATGACATGATACAGTAATGTATGTACACATATTGAAGCTAGCAGAATAGTGAGCTGCAGGCTCTGGAGTATAATACAGTTTGTAACTCATGGGAATTCAGCACAGATAAGTAATGTATGCTACACAGAGACTCGCACACCCGATAAATAGGTAGAAGTGGGCAGCTCTGGAGTAATCAATCACAGTGGATGTAAGCCAGGATCGAGTATCAAAGATAAGTATATGATAATGTATGTACAAGCAACACGTGACTGCACCAGCATGAATAGTGATCGCCTCTGTAGAATAATATACGGGTGAAGCTCAGGCTCAGCACATGTGATAAAAGTAATGTATGTACACCATGACTAGCACGTCCAGCAGAATAGTGAAGTGGCAGCTCTGAGAGATAATACATGGATGGTAACACAGGATCAATGTACATTTTTTTTATAAAAACAACCAGTAATCGTACATGTATTTTACACAGTTACTAGGCACGAGCAGAATAGTGATGCTGCAGTCTCTGGAGTATAATAACAGGTATGTTAACTAAAAGTAAGGATCAGTACAGGATAAGTAATGTATGATACCAGTGACTCATTGACTGCACCAGCAAATATGAGTGCATCTCTGGAGTATAATACATTGATAACCTCATGCACTGAGTCAGTACAGTGATAAGCTAATAATAATGTATGAATGTAGCAACACACCAAGTGATCAGGCACCACAGAATAGTGAGGGTCGCAGCTCTGATGTATATCATACAGGTGTAACTCCTATCCAAGCACAGGATAAGTAAGTGTTAAGTACAGCAGAGACTGACCAACAGAATAGTCCATGGCAGCTCTGAGTATAATTAGCATGCAGGATGGTAACTCATGCGCATCAGTACACGGATACAAGTCTAATATTATGTACACAGTGACTGCACCAGCAGAATAGTGGAGCTGCAGCTCATGGAGTATAATACAAGGAAGTAACTCAGGAACAGTACAGGATAAAGTAATGTAATCGGCATGTACACCAGTTACTGCACTACATAATAGTGACGGTCAGCTCTGGAGTATAATACATGGATGTAAACTCCAGCAGATCAGTACAGATAACGTAATGTAATGCATGTAGCACCAGTGAACTGCACCCAGCAGAATAGTGAGTGGGCAGCTCTGAGTATAAACAGGTGTAACTCAGCTATCAGCCCAGCACAGGATAGATTAATAGTATGTCACACAGTGACTGCACCACAAGCAGAATATTAGTGAGTGCAGCTCTGGAGTATAATACAGGATGTAACTCAGGATCAGTATAGGGATAAGTAAGTTAATGTATGTACCCCCCAGTTACTGCACCAGCAGAATAGTGGAGTGCAGCACTAAATCCAATACATGGTGTAACTCAGGATCAGCACAGGATAACAGTAATATATGTACTATCAGTGATCTTGCAGCCAGCAAGAATGATGATGTCAGGCTCTGGAATAAAATTCACAGGTATGTAATCCAGGATCAGACAATAAGGATAAGAAATGTAATGTATGTACACAGTTGACAGCACCAGGGCAAATAGTGAGTTGCAGTCTCTGGAAGTATAATACAGGATGGCAAGCTCAAGATCAGTATAGTGATAGTAATGAATAGTACATTGTCCATTGACCTGCAACTCAGCATAATAGGTAGCAGATTGCACCTCTGGAGATAATGATAGCAGATGTAACTAGACCAGTAAAAAAAAGATCAGGTACAGATAAGTAATGCATGTACACCAGTGTACTGCACCAGCAGAATAGTGAGTTCAGACTCTGGAAGTACACAATATTACAGGAAGTAACACAGGATCAGTACATGATCATGTAATTACCATTCATAGGCCAAGGAAGTATTGAGAATGATACAAATGGCTCAATTTTTACAAAGTCTACTGCATCATGTTATTTAAAATGGCAATTTGCATATAAACCTCAGAAAGGTTATACAAGAGTGATCAGCTATCACAGCAATAATGCAAAGTCAATAGTTTGCCTAGAAAATGAAAACTTTGTTCTTCCCTCCAATAACACATTTCACATCATTGGATGGCAGGCCTGCCTTACAAGGACCAGCTAACATCAGTTTCAGTGATTGCTCCCATTAACACCGACAGAGTGGGATAGTTGAAGAGGAATCAGCTAGGAGATCATTCTTTCGAATGATTCAGTAATAGATCACACCACTCGGACACTTTAAAAGGAGAGGCGGTGCTTGGTCATCATTGTTTTCTCTTCTGTTAACCATCGGATATCTCTAAAAAACACGTGCAGTCATCATTGCTCTGCACAAAACTCGAGGCCAAACAGTGGAAGCATATCGCAGGACTAGTGGGAATTAGAAAAGATTGCACCACACTCAGGGCAATCTATTTCATTAAAACATCATCAGGGAATTCAATGAGAGAGGTTCCATTGTTGCCAAAAAGGCTCCAGGTCGGCCCAAGAAAGACCAGCAACGCCAGTACCACTGTATCAGGTACTCTTAAAAGTGTTTCAGCTTCGAATCCCGGCTACCAGCAGTAGGCAGCAGCTTGCCTCAGGAAAGGAGCAATAGCAGTGTAGATTGCATCTGCACATCGTCACTGTGTGAGGCGGAGACCTCATGGTGCAAAGTCACTGTGTCAAGGAGGTCAGCAAAGAAGCCACTTCTCTCCAGAAAAAAAACATCAAGGACAGACTGATAATCTGCCAAAGGTACAGGGCGTAGGACTAGCTGAGGACTGGGGTACACAGTCATTTGTCTTATGAATTCTCCGCTCTTTCTCCGAATGTTGGAAGCATCTGGAAAACAGCTTGTTCGGCAGAAGACCAAGGTGAGGCGCTACCTACCAGTCTTATCTCATCGCCAACTGTAAAGTCATCCAAAACCATTCAAACGGTGTGGGTTGCTTCTCAGCCAATGGAACTTCGGCCTCTCTAACATCTTGCCTAAAAACACATCCATGCATAAAAGAATGGGTACGGGGGGGGGGAGGGGGGGGGGGGGGGGGGGGGGTGGGGTTGGGTGGGGGTTGTAAAACGCAAAGTGGGGGGGGGGGGGGTTATGTAAAAATGTAATAACTAGAGCTTATTATACATACTCACAAAAGTAAAAGAGAAGTTTGGAGATGCATGCAATGGATTTTCCAGGTCATGATGAGCACCTTGCCATAAAGCAAAGTGATAACTAAATGGCTTAGGGAATTCTAAACATAAGATTTTGGTCGGCATGGCCTGGAAACTCCCAGATCTTAACCCCATTGAGAACTTTGGTCAATCAACAAGAGACATTCGTGTGGACAAACAAAAACCAACAAATTGTGACAAATGCAAGCATTGATTGTTGCATAGAATGACTGCTATCAGTACAGTGATACAGGTTCCAAGAAGTTGATTGAGAGGCATGCCAGGGAGAATTGCAGAAGGGTGGGTAGTCCTCGAAGAAGAAGGGTCAACACTGGCACTAATAATTGACATGCTCGCATTAACTCATTCTACACTGTCAATAAATAGCTTTTGTTATTTCCATAATATATTGCACTTGTATTTCTGTAATGTGACAAAAACATCTGACAAACACGACATAAAAAAGCAAGGGCAACAGATCAGGTGAAAAATATCATATTTGTGTCATTCTCAAAACTTTTGGCCATGACTGTATGTACAGTGACACTAGGAGACTTATTCTGTATTGAGTAGAGCGTGTAACCTGCTGATTATTTTAGTTATGGATTACAATTTGAATGTATATGATTATACATTGTGTTTAGTGAGTGTGAAATGCCCGGCCAACTCTCTGATGTCCAATCCGTGTGCAGCCCTGGGTAGTTCTTGCAGTCAGAGTATATAATACATAGAGATATTTCTTATTTTATTATGAATTGTAAGAGAATGAAGTTTCAGTCGTACAAAACTTTATGCATCCATCAGCTTAGTGAGCGACTGCGCGCCATGGGATCTGGAGGGTGATTCGTTGTCAGCAACAGTATTCGTGAATCAGAGTCGTCATGACTCCAAGTCATCTTCTCGCTGCAGGCCACAAACAGATTAAAAATGGAGAAGGTTGCTTTGTGAATTCGGGAGCTTGGTTAGGGGGCCCCAGTGCAGGAGTTAATTTAATATGAGGAGGGTACAGTCGGGTGAGGACTTGGAAGTGGCTCCTTTGTAAGGAGTAAATAAATAGAATGTGAAGAAGGAGCCGACGAGTTGTGAAGGATGGAGCAGCCGAAGATTGAGGAGGTGGATGCAGGAACCTGTGCGGCTATCTTTTTCTGGTCATTCCTCCTTCAGTCTCGTTCGCAATGTCTGCCTGAGGCAGACTCTGTATCTCCTGGAGAATGACAGCAGTGTGACACCAGGAAAGTAATTACTAACAAGCCCCAGTGACTGCAAACAGCTCTGTGTCTTCAGCGCAGTGTCAGGGAGCATCAGCGCCTCACGACTAGTACCATGTGGAGGCTGCGGGCCCCTGTGAGGAGCCATCAACACCTATCCCCCTGCCCACCCTTCACTCCCATGTCCTGCAAGGCATACGACCTGCTTCTGCTTAGAGCTCGAGTCCTATAGCAACCCAAGCATTCTGCCCTCCAAGCGACAACCAGCCCCCCGTGTGGCCCTGTAGGATACTGAAACCCCTGACACAAAGTGAAAAGGGACATTTTCCCTCAGATCTTTCCTGATACCATGTATCCGACTATAGCGATGGTCTGCGAGCAGAATCATACACAAGTGGCGGGGAAGAGGCAGGTTATCAAAACTCTCTAATGCTAAGCAGTGTTAAAGTTCACACGAGAGATTATGGGAGACTGATACAGGTGTGGCATCCGCCCTGAATCTGAATCAGAATCGGCGTCCAATCTGAATGCAAATTCGCCATCTATCCATTATTCTCCAATACGGAAATACAGCGTCGCCGAGCACAACACTCTGACATTTCGCATTCGCATAATTCTGTATCTGCCGACTGAAAACACTTTGATCGCTTCAATTCTTTAGAGAGTGATTCAGCGGCTCACATTATAGTATATGGAAGGCAGAAAATCTGCCTCTGAAAATCAGCATCGTATCGTCGACTAAAATCTGTGCTTAGAGGCCTGGATTTCCCAACGCGGATACATTGCTGATTCTGCGTTGACATTATCAGCCTCCGATTCCATTGTGTAAATGTACGCATTAGGGATGCAGTTTCACCATACGCACATGTCATCAGACACTATGAGTTGCTGCGGCCGCGTGACTTTATAGGAAGATGGCACCACAATTTTTCCATTAAAGAAAATTTTAGCTGGTATATACTCCATGTACTCTGATTAGTTATGATGGGCATCGCATTTGATTGTCTGTCTAGTAACGCCTGTCTACCAGCATCGGTGCGGTACTACCAACATGTCCTGTATACGTCTCTTACATGTATTCAATGGAGGATGCATACAGTGATTGACGATTCTAGTAAACAAACGCCTGTTCTACAGCATGGTAGCGGGTACCAACACTGTCCTTGTGCTAGCTCTTCACATGTATTAGTGAGGTGCTGCAGTGAGGGGGGGTTTCTAGTAACGCCGCTACAGCATGGTGCGGTACAAACATTCCTGTGCTGCCTTACATGTATTAGTACAGTGCAGCGGGGATTGTGGTCTAGTAACCCCTTCTACAGCAGGGGGGTACACATGTATGTCTGCTCTTAATGTATTAGTGAGGTGAAAATGCTGTTGGGAGTCAACCCCTTCTACATACAGTGCATACATATGTCCTTCTGTTTTACATGTATTATGAATGCATGCGTTTTTTGGCGGCTATAACGCCGTCTACAGCATGGTGCGGTACTAAATGTTCTTACTGTCTTACATGTATTAGTACAGGCATGCAGGGATTGGCATCTAGCAGCCCCTCCTACAGTACAGTGGCGGTTTTTTACATGTCCTGTACTGCTCTTACATTATTAGTGGGTAATGCATTTTTGGGTGTTTTTTGTCCCTCCTACAAACAGTGGGTACAATTTCCTGTACTCTCTTACATTTATTAGTGAAGTGTTTTCGTGATTAGGTCTGTAGGTTCCTATAGTACAGTGCGGGTACCCCCATGTTTTTCCCTGCTCTTACAAGTGCAATTTTTGCAGATTGGCAGTCTATACGTCTTTAATGTCCTGTACGCTTTACATGTTTTAGTGAGGTGCGCATGATTGGGGGGTTAGAATGCTCCCCACAGTACGTACATGCAGTACAAATGTTCTTACGGGTCTTACATGTTCCAGTTTTAGGGGTCCTTGGGGCACGGGGTACATAGCAAATTTTTTTTTTGTACAAACGGGCCCCCATTTTTAAAACTGTTAGTATAGAAATGTTTTTGTTTTCCCAAACCAAACAAAGTCATTCCCCTTGTTTTAAAGCCTAATAAATGAAAGCGAGCTCTGGTTCTATTGGGGAAAAACAAAAACTTTTACCCCTGGCAGTTTAAAAAAAGCCCAGTGGGGGGTTTATCTGGTTAAGGGGGAAAATTCACAGGCTTTTTTTGGGGTGTTTTTCCGCCTTTTTTCAAAACCCCTGTTGCGCTTAATAAGGGGGGCAAAATGTGTCCCCAATTACGGTTAGTCCCATAGCTCTCATAGAGAATAAAAGGGTTATGCCTCGCCCCCCGTTCAATAGAATTGTATTGTACATGTGCGGAAAAAGCACATGTCTTTTCTCACGCCGATTAGCGACCCCAGTAAATGCATGTCTATGGGGCTTCGGAAAACCCCCCCCTCCCGGGGTACGCGGGCTCCGAAACCCATGGTGTATTGCAGCGCCTACTGAATGCGCCGCAGTACACCGTGTGAACATACCCCAATACTTTTACGGTTGCCTTTAAAAAAAAAATAAAGATGTGCCAAATTTATATAGTCTTTAAAAAAGCGGTATTGAGAACTATATATTCTAAAATTTGCACTTTCTATTTTTTGCTTATTTTACCCCAATAATTGTGGCAAGATATTGGCGCATGGCAAAACCCCC
>JAODAL010072928.1:0-14922 GCA_025379985.1 Phyllomedusa bahiana | reverse complement strand
AACCCAAATAATAAAAAAGAGAAACAAAGACATGGGGGGATTCCATCCTATTTTAAAAATGTGTTTTCTAGAATTAAAGTACTAAAAAACTTGCATGTACAAAATAGCTGTTAAAAAAATTCTCTGAATTGTACAAGGGAGGTACAGGAAAATTTGACCAGATGTAGGTTGTTCAGAGGACATGGAGTATGGAGCACGGACAGAGAACAAAGTACAGAGACCATTTCCTCCAGCACGTTGAGTAAAATGAGAAAAAGAATGCCAAGATAAAGGGCACCTGGGTGGAACAGGAGCGTTAACACCAGTATTTCCAAGTGAAGCTCAATTGGTCCACACTCATACGGAGGGACAAGCGCTCCCCAGGTATTGACTGTGTACTGAGGAAGGCTGGAGTTCTCACACTTCCGCTTCCGCACTCTGCTTCAGCACGACAGTTTTCGTTGCTGCGTCATCAGGGCATTTTTAACCTGCGTGTTAATAGATGACGGACGCCAGCCTGGACTCTCACCGCACCCACTGTAACTCCAGCCCTGGGTCATTAGACTTTCAGCTGCCATCGGTAACCGATCGGTACCCTATGATCTCATTGCTAGTTGGGCCAATTAAAGTGAGGAACGATAAATAGCACCATTCCGTATTCATTTAGACGCCACAGCTGCTGCTGGTCAAAAGGGGTAAAAATGTATAAAAAAACGTAATTCACTTGTGAAGTTTCCACCTTTCCAGCAATGGCACTGTTCAGGCTCACCAGTGTCTACTTTCACGTATGGCACATGAATGCTGAGTGATAGCCTGCAGCATCACATGACCAATGAACATGGCACCAAGAGCGATGAGCACCAGAACAGTGGTGCCTCCACAGATATGTTAAAGGGGTTTTCTCACTACAAACATTACCTTTCAACATGAAGGGACAGTTAAGCGAAGACTTTTTCTAAATACATTGGTCAATAGATTTTACTTTTGTCATGAGATACGAGACATTTTATGTGCTCTGAGTGCACACAGGTATTAAGATTGCCTGGTTCCCTGACCATAAGGGGCCGTTTACACAGCAATGGACAAATACCGTTCACTTTGTGTGCCGTCCCCGCGGTAGCAGGGGGGACACCTTTTCTCCACGATGAGCGGAGAAAAGCCCTCCCTTTTCCCATTGATATGTTCGTATTCCGTCCGAAAACCGGACAGAAGAATGAGCGTTTAGAATGTTTTTCGGGCTGATGGCAGTATGAAAAACCGCCTTGTGGAAAACCTGTGCTGTGGGGACTGCTGTGCTGGTTTTCCAAAGAAGCCCGCTGTGCTCGTTTGCAGCCGGTTTTTCAGACGGTCTGCAAAACCGCAAACCGTCTGAAAAACCGTCCGCAAACCCATGCCGTTGGGACATGTCCTAACTCTGTTATTTGATTAGAGCAGAGAGCTAAGAGCAGGTAGTGATGAACTGAGCTCTGGAGCAAACTAATTATATCTAACAAGATTACAGATATGCTATTGTTTTCAGTGCTCACAGCACATGTACCTTGTGTTTACTGTAAAGATAACATCTCCTGTCAGTGTAACAGCTCAGTTACTTACAGAGACACCAGATATGCCAATCACTGCAATAGAACCAGGAGGAGACAAAGTGAGTGTAAAACTGCTTGTGACTACCGTAAGTGAAACAGACAAGTGAGAAAACCCCAATAAGTTTCTTTTCTTTTATTTTGCAGAATCATGGACAATCCCTTTAAGTATAAAAAGATTTAAGAACAGAACACCTATATAACTCATGAAACTGCTATGAAAACTGTACATGAGACATTTCCTTTAAACTTACCTTGCGTCAAATTTGATATTAAGAAGTCGTGTCTGACGTCAGCCAGTATGATTTAACACTGTACATTGATACTAGTTCATCATTTCACTAGTTAGTTTCTGATATAGGCTTACGCATGCTTGTTAACTCACTTCAGTGTAAGAAACATCATGTTAGTCTGTATAGATCAATATATCAATGTCGTACACATGGTGATTTAATCTGAATGCATAATGTAAGCCTATTAGTAGAAAATGGAAGTAAATGGATGATGTAGAGCTGCAGTATTTTGTCATATGAAGGACACCTTGTGTACAGCAGTAACATGTTATTGTTAATCAGTTTTTCCTTCCATCTGAATATACATAGAGGGGTTGAGATTATAGAAAAGGTCAGCTTTAATTTTCCAGAAGTAGCACTAGTCATGTTCATAGGCTGTGCCTGTAATTGCTGAGCTGCAAAACCAAGCACAGCCCATTGAAAGAGGGAGTGACGTCTATGGATTTTGATTTCTAATTATATACAACCCCAATAATTGGTATGTTAACATACTACACTACAATTTTTGAATTCCTCACAATTTTCAAGATCTCTGTTTGCTGTCAGTAAATTAGAAAAATCCTGTCTATATCCAACGACTACAAGCCACTGTAACGTACATAACAGTAACCCACTATGATAAAAGGCACACAAGTTAGGCAATTAAGAAGACATAAGAGTGATAAAGTTACATGGTAAATAGGGGACCCTTCTTGCAAATCTTGTACCAGAGTCCCTGATTCTGTTACATTTTTTTAAACCAGCTATAGACTATAAATGCCTGGATAGTTCTGCCATTCCAGAATGTCCTCAGTGGATCTGCAACGGCATGGAGATCGTGCAGCTTCAGGACTGGAGAGCCAGTTGTCAGTGGCAGTCACACTCTCTAGAGAGAAGGCCAGAACCCTTCATCACTGCTTCTGGCTGTCTGATGGTGTTATAGATAGTACTTAATTAGTGCTGTGAATGCAGCTTAGTGAGGAGCCCTAGGGCATCCTGCTTTTGTCCCATACAATCACATGATCACTGGGATCGGGTAACGGCAAAAGTTGTAAGATCTTAGGCGCCGGAGTCGATTGCTCTTATCAATTGACTTGAGACTTTAACAACCAACTTAAAGGGGTTTTATCGTTTCATCATTTGGCAGCTGTTTATACTGGTTGCTAAGGAGAGCTTATGAAATGTGCATGTGAGAATTCATTCTGTGTGCGGGGGGGGGAGAGATTCTCAGCTGTCGGAGACTAAGGAACTAAGGAATCATTGGAAGTGAAAAGCTAAGTGTAACTCGATAGTGTATATCTACATTTCTTGCTCTCTCTATATACTTTGTAATTAGAATGGGCATTTGACATTCAGGATTCTGGGAAAAGATGGGTGATTTTTTTTCTCTCTCTCTCACACAGTGATATATCATGCAGATTATTACACCTCTGACCTCTACAAATCTGCAGGACAAAACTATATGCTTTATCTGTTTGTGTTTACATGGGACTGCACAAGATCGCTCTCTCTGCTGCAGGACCTCTGATCGCTGTCAGTGAACAGCGCGAACCCCGCACGCATACGTTTGAAACTACAACTGATCTCTCTCCCTCTCTCTCTCTATCAATATATGCGATCACTGCCATATCTCCTCTATTTCATGCTAATTTCCACTGCACTCCAACATGGAGCATGTGCGGGAATCCGCACTCCCATGAATATGACCGGGGACCAGACAGGATGTAAATTACCACAGCTGGCAGCCTATCACATGCATGGAGGCGGAATCCAACAAGACAGCTTTGCAAATGACAACCAATTGCAGAGTTGCTTGTTTTCCCTGTTACCTTATTCTGAACACCATTTAATGTAATGAGAAAACTCCTTTAATGACTGATAGCGGCTTCACAACAAATTCTTGTACTAGCCATAGCATATCTTAATATTTCTGCTTTGCAATTGCATCAGTATGTACTGTAGTTTCAACTCAACTACAGTGGTTTACATTAACATATATATAGGCTGATAGCTCAATCTATCATCCAACGGTTCATATTAAAAGTACCATAGTACCTATGTTAACTAGAATGTGAAGTTTGAACTTTGAAGGACATATTTAACTACGAGCAATGTCAAAGTACAAGTCAAAGTTGTCATGTATAAGCAACATATCGTTAGCTCAGATGGGCGACATTGCTGACCGCTTTCCATCTATCAGAAATCCTGTAGTCGAAAATAAGTCCTCAACTGTACCAGACAAAGCGCTGCTGTCAAATATTTTTTTGCACATTTCTGCTGACTTTGGAACAGTCCTCTTTTCCAGAAGTGCAACAGATCGTCATAATTTTCACCTGGCTCATATCGAAGATAATTTCTTATGTCTTGTCTAATTCGATTGTCAACTTCATCATTTTGCGACGTAACCTGCATGTGTTTCTTCACAAGTTTCATCTTCTTACTAACTAGAACAGACAAATCTGTAGTTGTTGTGCTTGACATTGCCCCAATAGCCCTGTCTGAAGGATCTGAACTGATCTCATGCACAGGCGCCCCACTGGTTTTTTTATTCACCATCATGACATGCTGAACCACGACTAACCATTGACTTTGTCGCCCGGATTGAACAGTGTGGATAAGTTAACTGCATCAGTTCCTGGCAGGCGCTTATCTACGTTTTTCTTGACCAACTTTTTCAGTGTCTTCAGCTCTTCACTGTCCTTTGTATCTGGTGTACAGTTGTCCATGATTTCAGCTCGAACAAGTGGAATTAGTGACAACGAAGTGATATGCGCGCTGACAAGGTCTGTCATGCCAGCAAAGCATTGCAGAAAACTGTTCGGTTCCTTCAGGATTTCCCATGGGTTGGTACTTCATTCTACAAACAGTGAACTGTATTAAACTTCTGCCTTAGCTGCTTGGCTGATCCCTCCTTGTCCTCACCATCATGTTCTGACATTTCGGTGAGGGCTTCAGCTTCTCCACCACTGTCATCCTCTGTTCCATTGTCATATGTGAACTGTTCATCATTGTCTATGATAGATTTGGCGGCACAATTCTTTTTTCGAGAAGTTCATTAGTTACCAGCTTGTCATTGCAAGCCAAGACTTCGCACTCCAGCAGCTCAGTCTTAAAATGCAGTATTGTAACAATTTTCTTTCACTTCTGCAGCAGAGCACTTATAACGGGAACCTTTGACATTTAATTTGTAGTCAACAGGAGATGCAGAGTATGAGTAACACAGTGCACATGGTCCATTATTTTCAGAAGCGACAATACCTTTTAAATGGCACTGGCCCCATCATGAGTGGAGAAAAATTGCTTGTTCCTGTAGTCATGGCCAATAAATTGCACCAATTCCTTTTGGATATGATCATGTACACTCTTGAGCCTACATGTATGAAAACTGTCTAGGTCTAAAACTCACTTTGTTGCTCATAGCAGCCAATCAGAGCGCCCCTTACATTTCATATAGTGCTCTGGAAAAATTAAAGGGTTGCAGTTATTTGTGTTACTTGGTTTCCGTCCCAATCGCTGCAGTCATGAGATTTTGAGTCAGTGTGTTCACACTGAATGCCAAAGATCGAACCGTCAAACTTTGGGTTCCTGACCAGATAAGACGTCTAAGACATTCATTTTACATACGACTTATGCAGCATGGATTCGTCAGGTATTAACAGCTGTGGCAAGTATTTGCCAAAAAAGTAACAGAATCTGCTATAGTGCTTTGCTTCAGCCTTGTGTCTTCACATTTACTCTGAAAAGAAAACAGTACAACAAATGATATCAGATTAGTGACAATAAGTATATTTGACTTTAGGGCAACTAGAATGAGGTTCCTCAAAATTTGGACCATTTGTCTACAATTTTGGAAACAATTACTGTATTTAGACTGATCAAAATAATAGTTACACGAACTTGCTTTAAAGGGATTTTATCATTTGAAGTGTTCGTGCTCTTCAGCTAATTCTATGAGATTGAATTTGAAATCCAGGGGCGAGTCTCTTCTCTCAGCAGGCGTCTCTCCTCACTGAAGAGCTGTGACATCATCATTCTGTGTGAAGAAGGGGAAGGTTGTCTGGAGCGGAAAGCTATGCAGCCTCCTGCAGTGTTCTCATGTATCTGCAGAGCCTTCAGCTTCAGGCTGGCTTCACAAGCTCCTTGCTATGCTATAACCAGTTTTACACACAGCCTGAACTGATGAAACACATGTAAGGAATGCACACTGCCCCTCCCCTTCCTCCTCTCTTATGAGGCAGGAGACTGTGTGACTGTGTTATATGGAGGGAACATAGGACATAAGACTGTGTTATATGAGGGGATCTATGAGTTAAACAGTCAGTAATTAGCCAGATCGTTCACCTTAGAGCTGGCAGATGAGTATACAGCCAACAACCCTTTCAGATAGCTGGTTTTACTTTCCGTTTTAACGGCTCAGATCACAGAGTGTGCAGGCAGCCAATCACAGCGCAGGGGGCGTGTCCGGGGTGTTTCCTGTCTGGGAGCGTACACCAACAAACTGAATGAAATGTCAGCCAATCACAGCACAGGGAGCGTGTCCAGGGGCGGAATCTGACCGGGGGCGTTTCCCAACAGGCTGAATGAAATGTCAGCCAGCCAATCACCGAAAAGGGGGCGTGGCCCCACTAGCAGCTGCAAAAAATAGCTATTGATGCACAGTAAAGCTCATATCTGCTATACTAAGTGCAAACCAATTACAAAAGTGCTTATTTTTACTGTCCCCATAATCTGAGATATGATCTTTGTAGCAAGAAAACCCCATTAAGCCTTTAACAATAAAACTTTTTTTATTATATGAGTGCTATAGCATGTGCACTGTAGATGTAAAGCTGTAATGTAAATGCTTTAGCTACAGCCTGCAATAGCATAAAGCTAACCATTCCAGGTCCAGGAGTGTATTCAAAATAACTAAATTGTGTACTGCTGCCACAGTGCCACTACATAGCTAACTAGAAATCTAATTGCAATAAATAATTAGTTAAAAGTACAAATTAAGTTTCATGTCTCCAATATTTACAATTAGCAGCTACAAATGACTCACCTTACAAACTTTTATCTCATGGCGACACGGCAAATGATCACACAATGCAACACTGTTGACAATGTGTAAGTCTGAATCTGAACGCTAACAAATTTATTCTTGATCAAACATGCTTGTACTGATGACATGATGAAGCAGCAGACAAGTTCGGTGGTAACAGCGGCAACCAATGTAGAAATTTGACAGTAGTACACTGTATTATAGTAGGTTAAGTAGAGTGCTAAAACATACACTTGTATCACTTCCGGTCTTCATAAAAGGATCCTTTCTAGCAAATGCAATGACTATGTATCGCTTAAGTATGTAACAATGCTGCACTCCGCTGTGTGATCCTGTCACTACCTACTCCACTCAGCCCAGTAGTCCACTGGTGACTGGTGTTGTACTGTAATAAGAAATTAGTAAAATGACAGTTTTCGACATATTTTAATGATTATTTTTGCAATAATTACGAAATTCAAAGCTGGAAAACCAAGTTTCTGATGCCGTTAGCTTGGCCACCGGTATTGACCTGGGACCTTAACAATTGGCGGCAGATGGCGGTGGATGGCTGGAGGCTGATCTCCAACTTTAAATGAGGCTAATATATCAGTCTCAATTGCAATGTTAAAAGTTATGTAAAATAAGGCGCTCTGCAGATGTATAAGTGATTACACTGCAGTTACATTCAGTGACTTACAGTGACATCTTCTCTGATGAGTCATTAACTTTCCTTATTCTTCTTCCTCTGGCCCTGATGCCATGATAGCTTCTCCTGGCCATGACACTTCTCTGCAGAATTTACCACACAAAAATTTTCCAGCACCTACATACCTACCTACCTTTTGGGGGAAGAGGAGGGGTGAATATACCTCCATACTTAATGTGTGGGATGGGGAGTCACCCATCATTTCTATATAGGCCTCCATTAAGTAGGGAGGTACCTAGATAATTCCTCAATAGGTAAGTATATAGAACCCCTCTGTAGGTAGGTAGTTATATAGCCCCCCAAGTAGGTAGCTTGATACTTTGCCACCATTGTAGTTAGATATATAGGTACCCTGAGTAGCTAGCTAGGTATATAAGTCTTCTGTAGGTAGTTTAAATAATCTCTAATGAAAGGGAGGTAGATAGGTCCCCTCATTAGGTAGGCTTATAGGTCATTTTAGTAGTTAGGTAGGTATATAGGTCCCCCAGTAGGTTTATATAGGCCCCCCAGTAGGTTTGTAGGTCTATAGGGGCCCTCAGTGCGTACTTAGGTCTATATGTTCTCCCAGTAGTTTATTAGGTCTATAAGTGTCCCAGTAGGTTGGTAGGTCTATAGGACCCCCAAGTAGGTTGGTAGGTCTTTAGATCCCTCAAATAGGTAGGTAGATTTAGAAGTAGGTTGTTAGGTATATATTTCACTGCAGTAAGTTGGTAAGTATATAAGTTCCCCAGTAGGTAGGAAAGAATACAGGGCCCTGATTAATAATAATAATAATAATAATAATAATAATAATAATAATAATACTCAGCTACTAATAATCAGTAGGTTGATAGGTCTATATGGCCCCTCAGTAGGTAGGTATGTCTGTAGGTCCCTCAGTGGGTTGATAGGTCTATAGGTTCCCCCAGTCTGTTGGTAGGTCTATAGGTACCTCCTGTAGCTCGGTATAAAGGCCCCCCACTAGATTGATAGGTCTATAGATAACCCCATTAGATAGGTAGGTCTATATGTCCCCCCAGAAGGTAGGTAGGTGTCTAAGTCCTCCCAGTAGGTAGGAAAGTATACTCACCTCTCCCCATACCCCTGTAGATCAACTGCCTCCTTATGTCATCACACCGCCTATATAGTTACACTACTCCCGGGGCACTTGGCATGATGACATTCATATATCAAACTGCCTGTGCCGCAAACTCTGGTAGGCTGATTTGGGGCAGCAGCGGTTTTATGCTCAGGATAAAACTGCCTAGCGATGCTTCTGCCCCATTCACTCTTTATGTAACCTTTGCAGATAATCACAGACCACAGTGGTCAAAACATGAATGGTTGCGGTGGTCACATGAAAAATGAATGTGAAAGTCATCCGCCAGGATCACTGGGTCAGCCGCAGTGATGGAATAAGATCACTTACGAGTTAAGTTTTCTTCTTTCCCTCTATTTTTTTATCATGCCTCGACAGACTAACAAGCATTTGTTAATGTCGGAACACCACTTTAACTATACAGTTCTACATATTTCTCAAGTAGTTTACAATTCTTTGTAGCCATATTTTAGTAATGAATTGCTAATCAATCAACATGGCTGCCATTACAACTCCAGTATGACTTATTACACCTTACACTTGGCAATGTATGAATCCAATCTAAAAGCAAAGAAACCTTTACATTTATTTTTCTATCAGAAGTGAAAATGTTTTTTTGAATGTTTCATTTTCTATATATTTTTCCCTTGAACCATAAAATTTTCTGGATGCTCAGATGTTCCTGGAAATCTAGACTGAGCAAAGCCTGCAGCCTCTTGACAATTCAAAGTTGGATATGAATATAAATCTTTAAATTGTGGCATATTTCATAGTATTTTAGCATTACTGATGGCCCAGAAACATTCAGCTTGATGTATTGTATTTGCCCAAATGACGTTGTGTGTGTACCATTTGTGAAGGGAAAGTTTAAGTAAGCAATGCAACTTTCTCTACACAAAATACTTTCAAGCTTCTCCAAGGGATTTTAGTCTCTGGCACAGCATAAAAAAGCAAAGAATAAAACTACCTATAAGAACCCTGTTGCTGTTGCAGCTAACAAACACCTTCATCTTAAAGTCTCTCTGGTTTACATCAGACTGACATTTATGCTCGAAGCAGATTGTAAAACATGCAAAGAAACTGTGTCAAAAAGGTAATGAAAACTTGTAAAATAAAACTCGGCTGTAAAAGATGTTCAGAGCAAAATGGATAGTTTCCATGGTGACAATAAATATGTGTTGTTATATGTGGGTTATAATATGCCCAACAACATAGGAAATAACAATAAGCCTCGGTCTACACGGCATTAGACACAACTCACTGAAAACCAAATCCAAAAACTGTTCATAAAAGTGAGTTTTTGTCCAGTGCATGTCAAAAACAGCTCAAAATGGACCGTTTTTTGGTGCACCTTGCTTTTTCTAGTGCTTTTTTGCAGAAATGCACAGCATTATAATTTCTGCGGATTTCTGCAAAAAACGCACAAAAAAGCACCAAAAAATGTCCACCAATTTATATAGACTTCAAAAGTCAATTTTCTGCCCTGCTCTGTAATTTTTTGCAACATGTTACAAAAAACAACCAGCAGCAAAAATGAGCAGAAAAAAAACGTTCTGTGGAAACTACAAAACATTTTTACTATTAAAGTCTATGGGATCTGTTTTCAGTCGTTTTTTTCAGCGGTTTTAGAAAACGACAAACGCTGATAAAATACTGAAAATGTGTGCAGTAGAGACATAGCCTAAGAGTACTCAGCCCTAAAAGAAGCCCTGAATAACTTTCTGCATTAAAAAGTGTGGTAAACTGGGGTTTTATTCACGCAAGTGGTCTCACTTTAACTCCTTCTTTTCTTAGTGATTTTTGTTTATGTTACATTCATTTTTTCCTCCACCCATTCCAAGAGCTATAAATTTAGTTTTTTTCATCTATGTAGACCTTTGATGGCCCTTTTTTTTTGTGGGATAAGATGTAGTTTTTAACAGTGCCATTAACTGTACAATATAGTTGCATAGTTCGTAAGGCCGAAAAAAGACACACATCCATCCAGTTCAGCCTATTGTGCTACAGTGTTGATTCAGAGGAAGGAAAAAACCTCCATGAGGTAGAAGCCAATTGTCCTCATTTTAGGAAAAAAATTATTTCCCGACTCCAATCTGGCAATCAGAATAAATCCCTGGATCAACGATCCTTCTCCAGAATCCTGGTCACTATAACTTGTTAAATTATTACACTCTAGAAATGCATCCAGTTGCTTCTTTGAACTCTGTTAGTGAATTCACCATGAGAGGTTCCTCTGGCAGAGAGTTCCACAGTCTCATTGCTCTTAAAGTAAAGAATCTATTTCTATATTTATGTAAAAACGTTCTTTCCTCTTGGCGTAGAGGGTTCCCCCTTGTTCTCGATACAATCCTGGGTATGAATAGCTCTTGGGAGAGATCTCTACATTTAATATATTTAAACATATTTATTATGTCTTTTCTCTAAACTAAATAACCCTAATCTTGCTAATCTTTCTGGGTATTGCGTCCATCCAGTCCTTTTATTATTTTTGTTGCCCGCCTTTGAGCCTGTTCAAGCTCTACAATGCCTTTCCTGAGATCTGGCGCCAAAAACTGTACACAATATTCCATGTGGTCTGACCTTTGATTCGTATAATGGTAGAATGATGTTCTCATCATGTACATCTATGCCCCTGCTCTAATTAAGTTTATTGTCCATTAGGATTCCTAAGTCCTTCTCCATGTCACTTTCTCCCATTTAACATGTAATCATGGAAAGGATTTTTCCTTTCCATGTGCATAACCTTGCATTTATCTTTGTTAAACCTCATCTGCCACTTCTCTGCCCAGGCCTCCAACTTATCCAGATACCTTTGCAATAAAATATTATCCTCTATTGTGTTGATTACTTTACAGAGTTTAATATCATCTGCAAATATTAATATTTTACTATGCAATCCATGTATAATATCGTTAATGAATATATTAAAGAGAATAGGGCCCAATACTGACCGCTGTGGTACTCCACTTGTAACAGGGATCCAGTCTGAGTATGTACCATTAATCACCACCCTTTGTTTTCTATCACTGAGCCAGTTACTTACCCAGTTATGACTTCCAATGCCTCAGCCCGACCCAGTCTAGAACTATCCTCCTCATAAAAGCCGATGAGACTAGTTTGACAGGACCGACCCTCCTAAACCCATACTGAAACAGAGTTATAGATTTATTTTCAGTGAGATACTCCAGTATAACATCTCTTAGAAAATCTTCAAACATTTCATCTACAACAGAGGTTAAACTTAGGGCTTGTCCCCACGGCAGGGTTTTCAGGCGGTTTTACAGATGGTTTTCGGATTTGAAAATTTTCTATAAATGGACTGTCAATCTTTTAAATTGATTTAAATAGAAAATCTGTGCAGCAGTCCACACTGCACAGATTTTCTGCTGGACTATTTTTACACCCTTAACAGCCTATAGTTTCCGGGATCACTTTTTAACCCCTTTTTGAATATTGCACCATATTTGCTGTGCACTAATCCTTTGGGATATTTCCCATTAGTATACAGTCCATAAATATTAAGAATAGGGGCCTGTTGGTCACATTACTTATTTTTCTTAGGACACAGGGGTGTATACCACCAGGACCTGGTGATTTGTCTATTTTAATTTTCTTAAGGCGGAGCTGCACTGCTTCCTGGGTTAGACAAGAAACTTTTTTTTTTCGTATTTCAAAACAGCTTTATTGACATAGTATATTTAAAATGTACAACAGTGATAAGAAGAGTAACACGAGAATATCCATTAGGAAACATATAGCAATCATTAACAAAGAAAAAGAAACAAAGAATAGTGCAGATCATATGATTACGCCGAAACTGTGATCAATAGTGTATCTAAAACATAAACATCTGTATCTCTAAAGGCCTGCAAAAAGAAAGAAAAAACAAAACCAAACATAGTATTGATCGCCAAGAGGAAAATCCACTGTTGACATATACACTTAACTATATAACAATAAGGAAAAAATTACAATCACAACCAATAACCAACTGGACGAGACCAACGAGCATGCCAATCCTCATTATAGCATGAAATCACCAATAAAAAGAAGAAATATATCCGTCGAGAACAATCCCTTTGCCGAAGATGACAATAGAGGCAGGCCATAAGAGTAAGGAGAAGGAGAAGAAAGCTCTAGACATCCAAGGCCACAGTCTGAAAGGCTTTTGACCCAGTAAAGACCATCCACTCTTCCCATACCTTCAAATATTGATCTAACGTCTGAGTAGAATCAGCTCATCTCCTCCATGCGTTGTAAGTAAAAGACCTCTTTGAACCTAGACAAGAAACTTTTAGGGGCCGTTCACACGGCTTATTTCGGCGGGGATTGGCGCCGTACTGCGCGCCGGATTTGTGCTGCAGTATGGCGCCAATCCCGTCGCAGTAATTGCGGTAATCCACCGTTCTCATAGAGAACAGTGGATTCCGTCGCTCCTCCTGCTCGGCGAATCCGCCGGGCGGGGAGAAAGTGACATGCACATTATCCAGGCACAATACGCGCCGTGGATGATGGAAGTCTATGGGGTCGGCGGGCCGTTCCCCCGTCCTGCCCCCGCACCCGCCCCTTATTCAAGCCGGAATTGCGAGCGCAATCCGGCTCGCAATTCCGTCTTTAATAAGCCGTGTGAACACGGCCTTAAGGTGGAGTTTACCTAATCCCTCTGCCTATCAACAGAGAGGTAATTTTCCTTAGTAAATACAGTACAGAAAAAATTGTTTAATAGGTTTGCTTTCTCCTCTACAGTCTCTCCCTCAGTACTTTTCAAAGGGCCAACAGTTTCAGTTTGAATCTTTTTTACTATTTATATACTTAAAACATATTTTGGGGTTAATTTTACTCTCTTTGGCAATCTGCATTTCTGTTTCCAGCTTTGCTGTTTTTTTCATTACTTTACATATTTTATTTTATGTACTAGGAAACAAAACAAAAAATTATTTGGGACATAAATAAAATTCACTGTGGTATTTTTGGGGGGTTAAGTTTCTATGGAGTTAACTGTTTGGTATAAGCAATATCTTATCTGTTTTCTTCAGACTGCTATGATTCTGATGATAATTAACCCCTTCCCGACATAGGGCGTATGGATACGCCCTAGCGGGATGTGACTTCCCGAAAATGGGCCTATCCATACGCCCTGGCGATGCGCGGGCTTGGGGCCGCATACCAATCACCCCGGCCCGGATGGTGATTCCCGTTCTTCCCGAACCTGTCAGGTTTGCGATAAAAAAAGCGCAGGCAGGGGAGTGAGTCCCCCCGCCTGCTCCCCTTTGGGCCGCATGTAATGGGCCTGTCTCCTGTTGATGGTCTGGGGAAGTAAACGGCATTTCCCCGGGGGATCGTGAGTCACCATGCCCGCAATGCATTTGGGGGATGGTTTTACAGGGTTTGTCATGGCACCCGTACAAGTACTAAAACTTTCCTGGCTGCCTTTAAACCCCAAACTGTTTAAATTTTAATTTAAACCCGTACGAGAATGCCGTAAAAAAAAAAAAACAAAAAAAGTCCAGAATTGCGTTTTTTTTATATCCTGCAGAAAATAAAAAAAGGAAAAAAAAGCTATCAATAACTAATAAAAGCCAAATGTACCCAAATTAAAAAATTTGTTCATCCCGCAAAAAAAAGCCTTTCAATTCTGTATACGGAAAAGAAAAAAGTTATGGCTTAGAAACACGATGCATAAAATATTATTTAACACAAAAAAAACAATTTTTTTTTTTTTTAAATGCCCTTTAAAATTTAAAAACTATATAAATTGGGTATCGCCGTAATGTATCGACCCAGAATAAAGAAATGGTCTTGGATACTCCATGAGCGCTGTTAAAAATAAAAAACACTACTAGGAAAGCAGTATTTTTTCCCCTGCCTTTCCAAAAAAAAAGGGTTTAAAACGATCAAAAAATCTTTCCCCCCAAAAAAGATACCAATAAAAACGTCAACCTTCCCCCAAAAAAACAAGCCCTAAAAAGCCCGTAACAAAAAATAAAAAAAAATTATGGCTCTCAGCCCTATGGCGTGCAAAAAAAAGGTTTTTTCCCTTTTTGAATTTAAAAATTTTTTATTGTTTAAAAAGAGAAAAAATAAAAAATATACAAAATAGTATCGTGTAATGAAACGCCCCGCTGATAATATAAATGTCCGTTATACTGCAAAAGGTGACGCTGTTAAAAAAAATTAAAAAAAAAAAACATCCAGGGAATGCTGTATTTTTTTTTCAAAAAGCCCCACAAAAACTTATAAAAATGATCAAAGCGGCATAACCCCCCTAAATGGTACTTAAAAAT
>JAODAL010072927.1:0-14922 GCA_025379985.1 Phyllomedusa bahiana | reverse complement strand
TTTAGTGGTGGTGATTGTTGTTGGTGGTGGTGTCTGTGTGGTGGTGGTGGTCTGTTGTGTGGTGTGGGTCTGTGTGGGGTGATTTTTCGATGTGGGGCTGGTGGTTGATGTGGTGGTGGGGTTGAGTGT
Organism: Phyllomedusa bahiana; assembly: GCA_025379985.1. NCBI lineage: Eukaryota > Metazoa > Chordata > Amphibia > Anura > Hylidae > Phyllomedusa > Phyllomedusa bahiana. The sequence continues at coordinate 14,793 of JAODAL010072927.1, read as the reverse complement.
GGGATGGCTGCTGTGGAAGCTGGTGGTCTGATGTGGCGGTTGGTGGTCTGATGTGGTGGCTGATGGTCTGATGTGGTGGGTGCAGGTCTGATGTGGTAGCTGGTGGTCTGATGTGGTGGCTGGTGGTCTGATGTGGTGGCTGATGGTCTGATGTGGTGGCTGATGGTCTGATGTGGTGGCTGGTGGTCTGATGTGGTGGCTGGTGGTCTGATGTGGTGGCTGGTGGTCTGATGTGGCGGTTGGTGGTCTGATGTGGTGGTTGGTGGTCTGATGTGGTGGTTGGTGGTCTGATGTGGTGGCTGGTGGTCTGATGTGGTGGTTGGTGGTCTGATGTGGTGGTTGGTGGTCTGATGTGGTGGCTGGTGGTCTGATGTGGTGGTTGGTGGTCTGATGTGGTGGCTGGTGGTCTGATGTGGCGGTGTGTTTATGTGACTTTATTTGCTTAGGGAGGCCTAAAACCGTATTGACTGGGACAATGTTTTTTAAACATGGAAAGAACAAAAAATAATAAATGGGATATTTTTAAAAACATCCTAGGCTACCACTGTGAGAGGTACATACCTTATGGTAATAAAACAATTAGAAACGTGTGTAAAATAAAGATAAAGGAAGCAAAGCTGGAGATGGAAAGACATATTGCCATAGAAAGTAGCACTAACCCCAAAATATTTTTTAACTATATAAATAGTAAAAAGATTAAAACAGAAAATGTTGGCCCTTTGAAAAATACTGAGGGAGAGACAGTAGAGGGCGATGAGAAAAAAGCAAACGTTTTAAAACCCACTTTTTTCTCCACTGTATTTACCGAGGAGGATGCCCTTTTCCTGTTGAACAGAGGGATAAAGGAAAAACTCCAACTTAAAAGTTTCATGTCTAACCAGGAAGAAGTGCAGCTCCGTCTTAGGAAGATTAAAATAGACAATCCCAGGTCCAGTTTGGCATACACCCACGTGTCTAAGAGAGTTAAGTGATGTCATAGATAGGCCCTATTCTTAATATTATGGACTGTCTAATACGGGGTATGTCCCAAAGGATTGGGCATAGAAAATGTGGTGCAATATTAAAAAAAGGGGTCAAAAAGTGACCCAGGAACTTTTAGGCCAGTAAGTTTAACCTCTGTAGTAGGTAAAATGTTTTGAAGGTTTTTCAGAGATGCTATCCGGGGAGTATCTCACTGACAATAAATGTATAAGCCGTTCCAGCACGGGTTCATGAAGGATCGGTCCTGTCAGATTAATCTCATCAGCTTCTATGAGGAAGTCAGTGCTAGACTGGATCGGGGGGGAGGCACTGGATGTCATATATCTAGATTTTTCTAAAGCATTTGATACGGTGCCACATAAAATGTTGGTAAATAAAATGGAATGCTTGGACTGGGGGAAATTGTGTGCAAGGGGGTTTAAGCAACTGGCTCACTGATAGAAAACAAAGGGGTGGTGATTAATGGTACATACTCAGACTGGATCCCTGTTATTAGTGGGGTACCACAGGGCTCAGTATGGGGCCCTATCCTCTTTAATATTTTTATTAACGATCTTACACATGGATTGCACAGTAGAATATCGATCTTTGCAGACGATACTAAGCTCTGTAAAGTAATCAACACGATAGAGGATAATATGTTATTACAAAGGGATCTGGATAAGTTGGAGGCCGGGGCAGAGAAATGGCAGATGAGGTTTAACACAGATAAATGCAAGGTTATGCACATGGATAGGAAAAATCCATTACATGATACATGTTAATGGAAAAAGGCTCGGTAAAAGTGACATGGAGAAGGACTTGGGAATCCTGGTGGACAGTAAAAATTAATTGTAAACAGCCAATGTCAGACAGCAGTGCCAAGGCAAGGATCATGGGGTGCATTAAAAGGGCATAGAGGCACATGTGAGAACATTATTCTCCATTATACAAGTCACTGGTTAGACCACACATTGGGAAAATTGTGTACAGTTTTGGGCACCAGTGCACAGGGAAAAACATTTTAGAGCTTGAACAGGTACAAAGGCGGCAACAAAAATAAAAAAAGGACTGGGTGGACTACAGTACCAGAAAGATTAGCAAGATTGGGGTTATTTAGTGTAGAGAAAAGAAGGCTTCGGGGGGACATAATAAATATGTTTAAATACTCCAAAGGTATTATAGAGATCTCTCCCAAGATTTATTTTTACCCAGGACTGTATCTAGAACAAGAGGGCATCTTTTCGTCTTGAGGAACGAAAGTTTCTACATAAACATAGAAAAGGGGTTCTTTACTGTAAGAGCAGTGAGACTGTGGAACTCTCTGCCAGAGGAACTTGTCATGGTGAATTCAATAAAACCCAGTTCAAAAAGGGTTTGGATGCATTTTGGAGCGTAATAATATAACAGTTACAGTGACCGGGATTCTGGAGAGGGGGCATTGATCCCGGGATTTTTCTGATTGCAGATTGGAGTCGGGAAGGAATTTTTCCCTAAAATGAGGGCAATTTGGGTTCTACCCTCATTGGGGTTTTTTGCCTTCCTCTGGATCAACACCTTAGCACAACAGGCTGAACTGGATGGACGTCTCGTCTTTTTTCGGCCTTACAAACTATGAAACTATGAAACTATGGTCTGATGTGACGGCTGATGGTCTTATGTGGTAGCTGGTGGTCCAATGTGGTGGGTGCTGGTCTAATGTGGTAGCTGATGGTCTGATTTGGTGGCTGATGGTCTGATGTGGAGACTGTTGGTCTGATGTGATGGCTGATGGTCTGATATGGTGGCTGATGGTCTTATGTGACAGCTGATGGTCCGATGTGGTAGCTGGTGGTCTGATGTGGTAGCTGGTGGTCTGATGTGGTAGCTGGTGGTCCGATGTGGTGGGTGCTGGTCTGATGTGGTGGCTGATGGTCTGATGTGGTGGCTGATGGTCTGATGTGGTAGCTGATGGTCTGATGTGGTGGCTGATGGTCTGATGTGGTGGCTGATGGTCTGATGTGGTGGCTGATGGTCTGATTTGGTGGCTGATGGGCTGATGTGGAGACTGGTGATCTGATGTGGTGGCTGATGGTTTGATGTGGTGGCTGATGGTTTGATGTGGAGACTGGTAGTCTGATGTGATGGCTGATGGTCTTATGTGACAGCTGATGGTCCGATGTGGTAGCTGGTGGTCTGATGTGGTGGCTGGTGATCTGATGTGGTGGCTGATGGTCCGATGTGACAGCTGATGGTCCAATGTGGTAGCTGGTGGTCTGATGTGGTAGCTGGTGATCTGATGTGGTGGCTGATGGTCCGATGTGGTAGCTGGTGGTCTGATGTGGTAGCTGGTGGTACAATGTGGTGGGTGCTGGTCTGATGTGGTGGCTGATGGTCTGATGTGGAAACTGGTGGTCTGATGTGGTGGCTGATGGTCTGATGTGGTGGCTGATGGTCTGATGTGACAGCTGATGGTCCGATGTGGTAGCTGGTGGTCTAATGTGGTAGCTGGTGGTCCAATGTGGTGGGTGCTGGTCTGATGTGGTGGCTGATGGTCTGATGTGGTATCTGGTGGTCCAATGTGGTGGGTGCTTGTCTGATGTGGTGGCTGATTGTCTGATGTGGTGGTCGATTGTCTGATGTGGTGGCTGATGGTCTGATGTGGTGGCTGGTGGTCTGATGTGGTGGCTGATGGTCTGATGTGGTGGCTGGTGGTCTGATGTGGTGGCTGGTGGTCTGATGTGGTGGCTGATGGTCTGATGTGGTGGCTGATGGTCTGATGTGGTGGCTGGTGGTCTGATGTGGTGGCTGGTGGTCTGATGTGCTGGCTGATGGTCTGATGTGGTAGCTGGTGGTCTGATGTGACGGCTGATGGTTTGATGTGGTGGCTGATGGTCTGATGTGGTGGCTGGTGATCTAATATGGCAGTTGGTGGTCTGATGTGGTGGCTGGTGGTCTGATGTGGTGGCTGATGGTCTGATGTGGTGGCTGATGGTCTGATGTGGTGGCTGGTGGTCTGATGTGGTGGCTGGTGGTCTGATGTGGTGGCTGGTGGTCTGATGTGACGGCTGATGGTCTGATGTGGTGGCTGATGGTCTGATGTGGTGGCTGATGGTCTGATGTGGTGGCTGATGGTCTGATGTGGTGGCTGGTGGTCTGATGTGGTGGCTGATGGTCTGATGTGGTGGGTGCAGGTCTGATGTGGTGGCTGATGGTCTGATGTGGTGGCTGATGGTCTGATGTGACGGCTGATGGTTTGATGTGACGGCTGATGTTTATGTGACTTTATTCTGCTTAGGGAGGCCCTAAACCGTATTGACTGGGACAATGTGTTTAAACATGGCAGAACAAATAATAAATGGGATATTTTTAAAAACATCCTAGGCTACCACTGTGAGAGGTACATACCTTATGGTAATAAAACAATTAAAAAACGTGGGGAAAAATAAAGTTAAAGGGAAGCAAAGTGGAGATGGAAAACATTTGCCATAGAAAGTAGCACTAACCCAAAATTTTTTTTAACTTATAAATAGTAAAAGATTAAAAACAGAAAATGTTGGCCCTTTGAAAAAATACTGAGGGAGAGACAGTAGAGGGCGATGAGAAAAAAGCAAACGTATTAAAACCCTTTTTTTCTCCACTGTATTTACCGAGGAGGATGACCTTCCGGGTTTGAACAGAGGGATGGGTAAACTCCAACTTAAAAGTTTCATTTCTAACCCGGGAAGAAGTGCAGCCCCGTTTAGGAAGATTAAAATAGACAAATCCCCAGGTCCAGTTGCATACCCCCACGTGACCTAAGAGAGTTAAGTGATGTCATAGATGGGCCCCCAATTCTTAATATTCTGGACGTCTAATAACGGGGTATGCCCCAAAAGGGGATTGGCGCATAGCAAATGTGGTCCCAATATTCAAAAAGGGGTAAAAAAAGTGATCCGGGAAAAATATAGGCCAGTAAGCTTAACCTCTGTAGTAGGTAAAATGTTTGAAGGTTTTCTCAGAGATGCTATCCTGGAGTATCTCACTGACAATAAATGTAAAAACGCCGTTCCAGCACGGGTTCATAAAGGGAATCGGTCCTGTCAGATTAATCTCATCAGCTTCTATGAGGAAGTCAGTGCTAGACTGGATCGGGGGGAGGCACTGGATGTCATATATCTAGATTTTTTTTAAAGATTTGATACGGTCCCCAAAATAAAATGTTGGTAAAAAAAAATGAGAATGCTTGGATGGGGGAAAATGTGTGCAAGTGGGTAAGCAACTGGTCACTGATAGAAACAAAAGGTGGTGATTAATGGTACATACTCAGACTGGATCCTGTTATTAGTGGGGTACCACAGGGCTCAGTATGGGGCCCTACCCTCTTTAATATTTTAAATTTAAAGATCTTACACATGGATTGACAGTAGAATATCGATCTTTGCAGACGATATAAGCTCTGTTAAAGTAATCAACACGATAGAGGATAATATGTTATTACAAAGGGATCTGGATAAGTTGGAGGCCCGGGGGAGAGAAATGGAGATGAGGTTTAACACAGATAAATGCAAGGTTATGCACATGGATAGGAAAAATCCATTACATGCTACATGTTAAATGGAAAAAGGCTCGTTAAAAAGTGACATGGAGAAGGACTTGGGAATCCTGGTGGACAGTAACTTAATTGTAGCAGCAATGTCAGACAGCAGCTGCAAGGCAAATTTGGATCATGGGGGCATTAAAAGGGGCATAGAGGCACATGATGAGAACATTATTCTCCCATTATAAAAGTCATGGTTAGACCACACATGGATATTGTGTACGTTTTGGGCACCAGTGCACAGGAAAGGGCATTGTAGAGCTTGAAAGGTACAAAGGGGGCAACAAAATAATAAAAGGACTGGGTGGACTACAGTACCCCGAAAGATTAGCAAGATTGGGGTTATTTAGTGTAGAGAAAAGAAGGCTTCGGGGGGACATGATAAATATGTTTAAATATATTAAAGGTAAATATAGAGATCTCTTCCAAGATCTATTTATACCCCGGATTGTATCTAGAACAAGAGGGCATCCTTTACGTCTCGAGGAAAGTTGGCTTCTATATAAACATAGAAAGAGATTCTTTAAAGTAAGAGCAGTGAGACTGTGGAACTCTCTGCCAGAGGAACTTGTCATGGTGAATTCAATAACCGAGTTCAAAAAAGGGTTTGGATGCATTTCTGGAGCGTAATAATATAACAAGTTACAGTGACCGGGAGTCTGGAGAGGGGTCATTGATCCGGGATTTTTCTGATTGCCAGATTGGAGTCAGGAAGGAATTTTTCCCTAAAATGAGGACAATTGGCTTCTACATAAAAGTGTCTTTTTGCCTTCGGCTGGATCAACACCTTAGCACAACAGGCTGAACTGGATGGACGTCTCGTCTTTTTTCGGCCTTACAAACTATGAAACTATGATACTATGGTCTGATGTGCTGGCTGATGGTCTAATGTGGTAGCTGGTGGTCCAATGTGGTGGCTGGTGGTCTGATGTGGTGGCTGATGGTCTGATGTGGTGGCTGGTGGTCTGATGTGGTGACTGTTGGTCTGATGTGATGGCTGATGGTCTGATATGGTGGCTGATGGTCTTATGTGACAGCTGATGGTCCGATGTGGTAGCTGGTGGTCTGATGTGGTAGCTGGTGGTCTGATGTGGTAGCTGGTGGTCCGATGTGGTGGGTGCTGGTCTGATGTGGTGGCTGATGGTCTTATGTGGTGGCTGATGGTCCGATGTGGTAGTTTTGGGGTTGATGTGACGGTGATGGTCTGTTGGTGGTGATGGTCGATGTGGTGGTGTTGGTTGATTTGGTGGTGATGGGCTTTTTGGGAAAAATGGTTTTTTGAGGGGTGGTGGGGTTTGATGTGGTGGCTGATGGTTTGATGTGGGTGGTGTCTGATGTGAGGGCTGAGGTTTTTTGTGCAGCTGATGGTCCGATGTGGTAGTGGTGGTTGATGGGGGTGGTGGTGATCTGTGTGGTGGCTGGGGGTCCATGGACAGTATGGTCCAATGTGGTAGCGGGGTGGTCTGATGTGGTGTGGGGGGATCGTGTGGTGGTGATGGCCCGATGGGGTAGTGGTGGTCTGATGGGGTGCTGGTGGTAAATGTGGGGGGGTTGTGGTCTGATGTGGTGGTTGGTGGTCTGATGGGGAAAAATGGTGGTTGACGTGGGGGGCTGATGGTCAAAATGTGGGGTGATGGTCTGATGTGAAGCTGAGGCCCGTTGTGGTGGTTGGTGGTCTAATGTGGTAGTTGGTGGTCCAATGTGGTGGGTGTGGTTGTGTGGTGGTGATGGTTGTGTGGTTTTGGGTGGCCCAATGGGGTGGGTGCTTTCTATGTGGTGGCGATTGTTGATGGGTGGTGATGGCTGTTTTGGTTGTTGGTGGTCTGATATAGTGGCTGGCTTTGAGTGATGTGCAGTTTTGACTCAGGGTTTGGTTGTGTGAGGGCTGTTGATCTGCTTTGGCATCTGACAAACTGATGTGGTGCCTCATAGTGCGTGGTGGGTGATGGCTGATGGCTGGTGGTGGCTGATGGTTTGATGTGGAGACTGGCGGTCTGATGTGGTGGCTGATTTTTTGTGTGGAAAATGGGGTTGTTTGGTGGTGAGGGTTTGTGTGGAGTGGCGGTTGTTGGTATGTGGTTGTTTGGGGGTGGTGGTCTGTGTGGGTGATGGTTTGTGTGGTGGTGAGGGTTGTTTGGTAGCTGGTGGCCCTGATTAGTGGCGGGGCTTCTGATGGTGATGGCTTTTTTGACGTGGTGGTTGGTGGTCTGATGTGAGGGCTGTTGATTTGCTGTGGCATCTGGCAGCCTGATGTGGTGCCTCGTGGTGCAATATGGTGGCTTGTGGTCCAATGTAGTGGGGCTGTCTGATGGGTGCGGGGGATCCTTTGTAGGGGGCTGGGGGCCCAAGGTGGTGATTTGGGGTCCGTGTGTGGTGGTGATCATTATTGGTGGTGGCCCAAGTGGGGGTTGGGTGGCCGTTGGGGGTGGCTGGTGATCTGTTGTGGTTGCTGGTGCCCATTGTATGGCTGGTGGCCCATTGTGGGGGTTTGGGGGTTGTTGTGGTGGGGAACGGTCTGTGTGGTGGTGATGGTCTATTGGGTCTGGGGTTGATTTGGGGGGCTGTTTGTCTGTGTGGTGGTGATGGTTGAGTGAGGGATGATGGTCCGATGTGGTAGTGGGGGCTGTGTGGTAGTGGGGCCCAATGTGGTGGTCGGTGGTCCGATGTGGTGGCTGGTGATCTGTTGTGGTTGCTGGTGATCCATTGTAGTGGCTGGTGGTCCAATGTGGTGGTTGGTGGTCTGAGTGGTGGTGATGCCCGATGGGGGTTGCTGGGGGTTGTTGTGGTGGGGGGTTGATGGGGTGGCAAGGGTCTGTGGGTGGTGATGGTTTTTGTGGTGGCTGATGGTCTGATGTGGTGGCTGGGGGGTTGATTATGGCTGGCATTTGAGTGAGACGGGCAGTTTGGTCATGGTTGGCTGATGTGAGGGCGTTGACTGCTGTGGCATTGAAGTTTTATGTTGCTTTGTGGGTGGTGGGTGGGGCGGGGCGGTGGTGGCTGTGGTTTGATGTGGAGATGGGGGTTTGATGTGGGGCTATGTTTGATGTGGAGCTGGGGTTGTTGTGGGGCGATGATTTGATTGGAGATGGCGGTTGATGTGGTGGTGATGGTTGATGTGACGGTTGGGGTTTGGATGTGAGGTTTGGGGTCTTTTCGGGGTAGCTGGTGGCCTGATATAGTGGCTGGCATTCTGATGTGATGACTGGCAGTTTGACGTGGTGGTTGGTGGTCTGATGTGAGGGCTGTTGATTTGCTGTGGCATCTGGCAGCCTGATGTGGTGCATTGTGGTGCAATATGGTGGCTTGTGGTCTAATGTGGTGGGTTTTGGGGTCTGATGTGGGGGTGGTGTTTCCTTTTGTAGTGGTGGGGTCAATGTGGGGGTTTTGGGGGTTAAATGTGATGGGGGTTTGTTTAATTATAATTGATGGGGGGTTTCCAAAGGTGGGGGTTTGGGGGGTCATGGGGGTGGTTATGATCGGGTTGTGGTTGGGGTTTATCCTTTTGTGGGGGTGGTGGTCCAATTTTTTTTGGCTTTTGGGTTGGCCCGAGTGGTGGCTGGTGATCTTTTGTGGTGGCTGGTGATCCATTGTAGTGGCTGGTGGTCCAATGTGGCAGTTGGTGGAAAAAATGTGGTGGTGGGTGATCCATTGTATTTTGGTGGTGGCCCGATGGGGTGGTGGTGATTTTTTGTGGTTGGGGGTTTCGATGTGGTGGCTGGTGGTCTGTTGTGGTGGCTGCTAGTCTGATGTGGTGGCTGGTGGTCTCATGTGGAAGCGGGGTGATTGTTGGGTGGTGGTGGTTTTATGTGGCGGGGGTTGGGGGGCTGATGGGGGGGTTGGTGCTCGGGAATGTGGGGCTGTTGGTCTGATGGGGAGATTTGGTTGTCCTTGTGGCGGTTTGGTGGTCTTTTTGGGGTTTGGGGGTTTGGTTAAATGGGGGAAGGGTGGTGATTTTTTGGGGGGTGGGGGTTTATGTTGAAGTGGTGATCGGGTTGTGGTGGTGGGGGGTTTGGTGGGGAGATTGGGGGTTTCCCAGTGGGGGTTTTAGTGGTTATTGGGGTTTGGCTGGTGGTTGTTTGTGGGGTTGGGGGTGGTTGTGGTGGTTGGTGATCTGTTGTGGTGGCTGGTGGTCCCATGTGGCGGTTGGTGTTTCTGATTTTGGTGGTGGGGGGTTGTGTGTAGAAGGTGGTTTTTTTGGGGGTGGCTGTAGTTGATTTGGTTTTTTTGGTGTTGTTTGGGGGTGGTGATGGTCTGATGTGGTGGCTGGTGATCTGTTGTGGTGGGGGGTTGGTTTCATGTGGGGGGTTTGTGCTTGAGGGGGTTTTTGGGTTTGATTTGTTGTGGTGGCTTGGGGGTTTCATGTAAAAGTAGTGGTTTTTTTGTGGCGGGTTGGGGGGTTCTGTGTGGTTGGGGGTCTAATGTGGCTGTTGGTGGTCTGATGTGGTGGCTGGTGGTCTGATGTGGCGGTTGGTGGTCTAATGTGGCGGTTGGTGGTCTGATGTGGCGGTTGGTGGTTGTTGGGGTTTGGTTTTTGGTTTGGTCTGATATGGCGGTTGGTGTTTGTTTTTGGTGGTGGTGGCCCAAATGTGGGGGGTTTTGGTGTTTTTTTGGGGTGGCGGGTTGGTCTGAGGGGTGGTGATTTGTTATGGAGTCTGGTGGTCTGATGTGGCGGTTGGTGGTCTGATATGGTGGTTGGTGGTCTTATGTGGCGGTTGGTGCTTTAAAGGGTGGGGGGTTTGGGGCCCATGTGGCGGTTTGGTGCTCTGATAGGGTGGTTGGTGGTTTTGGTGGGGGTTTGGGGGGTTTTTGGTCTTGTTTGGTGGGGGATGTGGGGGGTTGGGTGGCCCGATTTTGGGGGTTTGGTGGTCTGATGTGGTGGTTGGTGGTCTGATGTGGCGGTTGGTGCTCTGATGTGGTGGTTGGTGGTCTGATGTGGCGGTTGGTGCTCTGATGTGGTGGTTGGTGGTCTGATGTGGCGGTTGGTGGTCTGATGTGGTGGTTGGTGGTCTGATGTGGCGGTTGGTGCTCTGATGTGGTGGTTGGTGGGGTCCTGTGGGGGGTTGGTGGTCTGCGGGTGGGGGTTGGTCGATGTGGCGTTGGTCCCTTAAAATTAATGGGGGTTTGGGTTTGGCCCATGTGGCGGGTTGGTCCCTTGATGTGGGGGTTGGTGGCCCCTGGGGGGGGTTGGTTTCTGTTGTGGGGGGCTGGGGCCCGTTTTGGGGCGTTGGGCTCTGTTGGTTTTTGGTTTGGCCCGGTGGGGGTTGGGGGTTTCTGATTTTTGGTGGTTGGTGGTCTGATGTGGTGGTTGGTGGTCCCATGTGGCAGTAGGTTGTCTGATGTGGGTGGTTGGTGCTTGATTTTGGTAGCGGGTGGTTGATGGGGGGGTTTGGGGGGTTCTGATTTTGGCGGTTCGTGCTTGTTTGTGGTGGTTGGTGGCTGATGTGGTGGCTGGTGTCTGATGTGGCGGTTTTGTTTGATGGGGGGGTTGGTTGGTTGAGTGGGGTTGGTGCTCTGATGTGGTGGTTGGTGGTCTGATTTGGTGGTTGGTGGTCCCATGTGGTGGTTTGGGTGTTGTTTGGGGTTGGGGTTGATGGGGGGGGGTGGTCTGTTGCTGGCTGGGGGTCTGTTGGGGGTTTGGTGGTTGTTTGGTGGTTTTTGGGGTATGTGGGGGTTGGGGGGTTTTGTGGGTTTTTGGTGTCTGATGTGGCTTTTTTGGGGTGGTCATTGGGGTTTGGGTGGTCATGTGGTGGTTGGTGGTCCCATGGGGGTTGGTGTTGTGGGGTTTGGGTGGTTGATTGGTGGTTGGGTGGCCCCTGTGGCGGTTGTTGTTGATTTTGGGGGTTTGGTGGTCGAGGGTGGCTTTTTTGGTTTTGTTGTGTGGTGGTTATGTGGGGTTTTTGTAGCTTGATTTGGGGTTTAGCTCTGGGTGGTGAGGGGGTCTATTCAGTTGTGTCTGATGTGAAGGTTGTTGTTCCCATGTGGTGGTTGGTGGTCTGATGTGGTGGTTGGTGGTCCCATGTGGTGGTTGGTGGTCTGATGTGGCGGTTGTAGCTCTGATGTGGCGGTTGTAGCTCTGATGTGGTGGTTGGTGGTCTGATGTGGTGGTTGGTGGTCTGATGTGGCGGTTGTAGCTCTGATGTGGCGGTTGGGGCCCCTTTTGGGGGTGGGCTTTTTTTGGGGGGGTTTGGTTGTTCCCTGTGGGGTTGGTTGGTATTTTGGGCGGTTTTGCTTGTGTGGTGGCTGGTGATTTGTTGTGGCGGCTGGTGGTCTGATATGGTGTTTGGTGCTCTGATATGGTGGTTGGTGGTCTGATATGGTGGTTGGTGGTCCCATGTGGTGGTTGGTGCTCTGATATGGTGGTTGGTGGTCCCATGTGGCAGTTCTAGCTCTGATGTGGGGTTTGTAGCTCTGATGTGGTTGGTTTTTTTTTGGTCTGTTTTGTGGGGTTCTTCTCGTTGTGGGGGGGTTGGTGGTTGATGGGTGGTTGTGGTTTGAGTGGGTTCAAATTTGTGGCGGTTGGTGGTCCCATGTGGCGGTTGTAGCTCTGATGTGGTGGCTGGTGATTTGTTGTGGCGGCTGCTGTGTAATTTTCAGGCTTCTGAATCCGGACAGGAGGTCAATCTCTTTAAGATCATAATGACTGCTGTGTTTGGCCGAGCAGTTGCTTCTCGCTGTGACAACGCTCTGGGTAGTGATAAAACATCGCAGAGCTCGCGGAACATTGCACCATTTTAGCTGTTGCTCCTTGAATCGCTTTCCATATGAAGCTATTAAGCTTGTGTAAGGTCCCGGTGTGACTGGAGAGAGTGTTATCTTCTGAAGTGTATTAGTCTATTATTGAGCGACTTAAGACATAAGTCCCATTCACTGCGGAGCTGCGTGACAATGTGTCAGCGCTTGTTAATTTGTGGCCCCCCGGGTTTGGTGTGAAAATAAAATTTTTATTTGTAGTTCCCCACTGAAGCCAATATCCCGGGGGAGCTGATCTGAAAAGTTTGTTGAAACCCTTTTGAACGGCGGGCCCCCTTTTAGATTTAAAGGAAAAGGGGAACCTAAAGCTTGTTTAGTATGACAATGGGGACACTGGGGCTTGTTGTCCCCAAACTTGGGGCCCAATAAAATGTCTTCGGGGTCTTTTCCCCCCAGGCGGCGCAGTTTTAAAACACCCTGGGGTTTTTTTCGGGAGAACTACAATGTTATCCTCCAGTGAATAACAAAGCCCTACAGGCCGTTCTGATGTCTAAATTTCTTTGTCAGAGCCCCTAATCTCCCCCATTCATTTTTTTTTAAAACTATGGGGCTGGTTTGTAGCCTCTGCATTTTTTCATTTTTCCCGGGAAACCCCGGGGACCCCCTTTGTACACCAGGAAAAAACACAAAATTCCTAAAAAACAGAATCATCAACCCCACTTTTGGGAGTACTCTGCTCACCCTTTGGGGGCGGAATAACATAATTTTTTTTTTTTACTTTGTTTTTCCTATCCCCAAACTTTACCCGGCACCCGGTGTACAAAAGAAAATCACCTTTCCCCCCCCAGTTTTTTTGGGACGCGTGGAGGTTTGAACCCCTAATACCGGGGATAAACTTTATATCGGGGCCCTTTTTCCCCCAAAGGACGGGAGACACCGCAGGAAAAAGCCAAGCCCCCACGGGGCTCGTTTATTTTTCATTTGCTTAATATTGCTTTTTAAATATTTTTTTATAGGGGTTTTTTTCAAATCATGCCCTGCGGTCGGGGGGACCCCCCCCCCCCAAAGGGACTGCGGGGATTTTCCTTTAATATTTGCAAAATTTAATTTTTTTAAGAAAAAAAAAGAAAATAAGGAGGAATCTATTGGGGGGAAGTTCAGGGATTGACCCCCGATTATTTTTCATTGGCCCCCAAGGGGGGGGGGCCACAAAAACTCCCAAAATCCTGCCCTTTAAATATGCTTTTGAAAAGGGGCAGAAAGGGGACCCCCAAATAACTGAGAGGTTTTACAAAGGGAAGCAGGGGGCGGAATAGGGAAGAAATTTCCCAATCTCGTCCCACATTTTGGGCCATTTGTTTTTAAAAAAAACTGTCAAAAAAATTTTACTTTGTTGCCCTTTGAAAACCCTTCACCACTCATAGAAACCAGGGGACTCATAGAAAACCCAATCGGCCCCAATAGTAATAAATCAGAGCCATGAACCAATCGGGCCATAGCAACCATTCAGAGCGAAATTAGAAACCCCCAAATCGGGGTTCCCCATGGGAAACCAAATAGAGCTCATAGCAACCGATAAAGGAAGGGCCCAGGGGCCCAAACCGGGGACCCCCCCAGAGCCCCCTTGGGGCCCATCCCCCAATCGGGAACCCCCCCAAAATTTGAAAACCAATCAACCCCCATTGCAAACCCAATCAATTTTCAAAGGAACCAATTCAGAGCTCATGGGCAACCAATTCAGAGCTCATAGAAACCCAAATTCAGAGCTCTTTAGGAACCAATCAGGGGGTTTTGGAAACCCAAATCAGACCCCATAGCGCCCAAACCCAGAGCCCATAGGAACCAATCCAGGCTCTTTCCCAACCAATAAAGACCCCTTAGGAACCAATCGAGTCTTTACCCAAAAACCAATCGGGGTCATGGGAAACCAATCAGAGCTATAGCAACCAATGAGCCCAAAAAGGGCCTAACCAATCAGGGTTTCTTTGAAACCAATCAGAGCTCTTTAGGAACCAAAATAAAAGGGGTTATAAGAAAAAACCTATCCAAAAGCCCCTAAAAATACCCAACCCAATCAGAGGGAAAAAACCATAGCGCCCCAAACCAAAACCCTTTTTTGGGGCCCCAATCAAAACCCCTTTTGAAAACCAAAATCGGGTTGCCTTCCCCTAATTTTTTAAAGGGGCAAAAAAAGGGGGAAATGAGAGAGGCGCTCTGATTGGTTTTTTAGGGGGAAAAAACAAGGTAAATTTTAAAACCTGGGAAGTTTTCTTACCCCCCCCGGCCCTTTTTCCCGGTTTCAGTCTCTAAAAAAAAAATCTTTTGGGTTTTTTCAGGGGGACTGGGAAACTTTTTAAAAATTTTCGGGAAATGGTGTTGCCCTTTGACTAATTGCATTCGGAAAAATTTTTTTTAAAGGGAACCTGTCAGAGGGTTTTTTGCTACCCTATCGGGGAGAGGCGGGGGTTAAAAGGGGGGGGGGGGGCGGTTTGGGGGGTTTTGGGGGGGGGGGGCAGGATTTGGTTTTAAAAGGGGGGAGGGGGGGGAGTTGGGGGGGTTTTGGGGGGTTATGGTTGGGGTTTGGA
>JAODAL010072926.1:0-14924 GCA_025379985.1 Phyllomedusa bahiana | reverse complement strand
GGGACCAAACCTTCCAAAATTTCAGAGTTTTCAGATGTTAGTCCCTGTGCACTTAGTTCTGTAAGTATTGTTGAAGCTACCTGTTCTTGAAAAGGTAAACCCAAATATTCATTTACAAATGTATTGGAAACCTCCTCCCATTCCTGGAAAACCTGTCCCTCAATGTCACCACTATCCTTATCTACAAAATGTTTCTTAAATGTAAGCAGCCTAGTAAATTTGTTTATGTCCATAATGGTTGAAAGAAAATTAAATTCCTGTGTAGGTGATATATTCAAACCCGGTCTTAAAATGTCGATTTATGCTGTAGTTAGGACGGTAGGGGTTATAATCACCACTTCAATGTCTTCATCTATAGCTGTTATTTTTTCCTTTGCCTCTGTAATTTTCTTTGTGTGGTGTTTTCTCTCTCCAACCCCTACCCCCCTCTCCTCCTTCTGCATTTTTTAACCCCTCTAGTGATTTATCCCTTTTCTCTTTTTGTGCTTGGTCATATTTGTTTCCACTTCTTGTCAGTGATCTTTCCATTTCAGATCCATTAGAATACGTATTGCAAGAGTCCGTTGTTTCTTCATCAGAGAAACTGACATTTTTTTTTAAGTAATAAAGAATGTAAGCGGCACTCACCAATATTCTAGTTTGTAAAGATTTAATTTAAAAAATCAAGTTAAATGGGAAACAAGCACCTCCAACACAGCCAACGGCCGATTAGCGCACTGACAAGAGCTTTCTCAAAGCATGTTGGAGGAAGCAAATCCATGCCTCTTAACACTCCCAAAGTACCCTTCACCTGCTGGTACAAATTCACCAATGTGCACATACATCTAAAAACATTATAAAAACACAGACAAGTCATTCCTGTCATTTAAACCTAGAGGCCCAAGTGCCTTTTGTTTTCAGTATCCACTTTGATTTTGCTTGTAAGAGTCTAGTTGTCTATCTACAAAAACTCCTGCTGATGTTATACGTTCAATACCTGAAAAACAAATTACTGAGGTGTCCCCCCCGGTGTTCATTACATATATGGTTAATAAGACGTGGAACTCCTTCCCTGTTTTAACTGAATAGATGTGTTTTTTATCCTTTTATACAGTGGTCTGAGGGTCTTTCCGATATAGTAGCGATTGCTGTGCACCAAATAGCATTATACTACATAGTTGGATTTGAGTCATAAAATCCTTAACTATGTGTCTTATGGGACCTAAAAAAATTTTTTTATCTTTCACTATTTTTGAGCATAAAGTACAGTTACGCAGCTATTGGTTTCCAGTTGGATACAACTTTGCAACCAATTATCCTTCCTCATTTCCACAAAATTTACTGTTTCCCAATTTGTCTCGTAGATTTTTACACCTCCTAAACGATATTAATGGGGATGTGTCACTTTTATCTCCTAAATCACTGTCCGCTATCAACATATGCCAATGTTTTTCTGATCGAATTTTTCACCAGTTCTGATAAATTGCTATATTCAAAATTAAAAACAAATCTATCTACGTTCTTTCTTTTTCTACTTCTTTGAAAAATCAATTTCTTCCTATCTTAAATGTATTGCTTTTTGAAAACGCCTGAGATATACTCTCTTCATCATATCCTCTCTGTCGAAAATCTTTCCATTAATTAAACTGAATTGTTCCACAAAATCCCCATATTCACTGTTGTTATTCTCAATCTTAAAAATTCCCCATATGGGAGAGATTTCTTTACATATGTTGGATGAAAACTTTCCATATGTAACAGTGAATTCGTTGCGATTGGTTTTCTATATCCTTTTGTTTTAATACTCACATCTGTAATCTCGATTTCAACATCGATATACACTACACTATCACCTCCAAAGTTTGCGGTAAATGCCATATTCACCTCATTGTTGTTAATAATTTGATAAAGTCTTTAAATTCAATTTCGTTACCTGACCATATAATCAACACATCGTCGATAAAATCTCGCCCAGTGTTTAATATATTTGACATATGGGTTTTTTTATGTTATAATGTATTGCTCTTCCCAATATGCCAAAAAGATATTGGCCAGGGTCGGCGTTTACCGGCGTCCCCATGGCGGTGCCGGTACATTGAATGTCCCATTGATTGCCAAACATGAATGCATTTTTTGTCCAAAACAAATTTTAACAATTCACATAGATATTCAATATGCTGACCATCCCTATTAGATCTCTCCAAAAATGATTTCATTGCTCTGATCCCATCCTCATGTGCAAAAACGGTGTACAGACTGACAACATCAATGGTTGCCAGACGGGTACCCGTATCCACCTGGAAATTTTTCCCTTTGTTGCAACAATGTTTTTAATGTCGAGCAAAAACGAAGGGACATTTTTCAGTAAAGGTCTTAAACCCAAATCTAAATACTCTAAATGGGTTCAGTGAGGGAAACCCAAATTTGCTATTTCTAGGGGGCGACCCCGGAGGTGTTGCAAATCTTTATGGACTTTCGGTTGAAGACGGCTAAGGATGAACTAAAAACGCGTTTGACTGAATCACAATGGCAAATGTTTCTGAAGAAAATGAACAGTCGCTTAGTACCTATTCAAAATGAGATTAAAGAAAAGAAAAAAGATAAATTTGTCCGGGACAAAATAGACTTTGAGCAAGATAGAGTGTTCTCATGGAAACAACAACAACGGAATACAGGCTTTAAGAGCAAGAGCCAGAGGAGAACATGGAAGAGATCGCGTCCATTGTTGAAAAAAACGGATTACTGGACAACTGATTCTGGGTCAGATTCCAGCACAATGGAAGAAGGAATGGAAGTACAACATGCGGGACATATGTCACAAGAGAATCAAGCCACATCATCAAAATTCCCTTTAGGCGGCGAATCCGCCGGGGGGGGTCGAAAGAAGAAAAAAGTTACCCTTACAGAAGGGGCGGTACCAAGAGGAAGCAGGTCTCTTGGAGATGGTAGAGTATCCTGCTCCTCCTATTCCACAAGTAGCAATAAGGAGGAAGTAACCAATGTCATTAATATTTCTGATTTGGAACTAACAGAGGTAGACAAAACACTCTTAGCTAAGGGGTTAAATTTTTGCATTACACATCCTTTTGATTATACACAATTCCAAATAGACTTAAGCAAATCTTTGATAAAAATTAATTTACATAGATTTTTAAAATAAAAAACGGTAGATCTGGGTGATGTATGTGCAGGTGATATCCCCTACTAATGTGAATAGGTCCAGTTTCACAAGGGCATTTAATATGTCTATACAAGATCGTCATATAGCAATGGATCTTTTAGATTTGCTGGAAGAAGATGCCCCTACTGAGGTAGCAGAAGGAGAAGATTTCAGAGGAGGTGTTAAATCAGATTTTTTTCCCCCCTTGTCACCGGGCTCGACTCGCTCTCTTTTTCATGAGCTTACTGAGAGATATGAAAGCATTAATATATCCTATTTTGGAATATAATCTGGAGTTGAAAGAGAGAGCATCATTGGAAAAAGTTAAGATCCAATGATAAAATTATTATAAAGCCCGCTGACAAGGGGGGAAAATATTGTTTAAATTTTGAATTAAACAATATTATGTAGAGGAGGCCAATAGACAGCTCGATGATAGGATGACATATCGAAAGTTGACAAAGGACCCAACAGAGACCTTCAAGGGGTCAATTGAAATATTATTAGACAAAGGAGTTAGATGTAAGTTCATCTCCCAACAATTGTTTAGGAAAATTTTTCCAACTAAAGTTTCTCGTCCATATTGGTATTTTTTACCCAAAGTCCATAAAGATTTGCAACACCTCCGGGTTCCACCCCTAGTAGGGAGCATTGGTTCCATCACTGAACCCATTTCAGTGTATTTAGATTGGGTGTTAAGACCTTTACTGAAAAATGTCCCTTCGTTTTTGCTCGACACAAAAACATTGTTGCAACAATTAGAAAATTTCCAGGTGGATACGGGTTACAGTCTGGCAACCATTGATGTTGTCAGTCTGTACACCGTATTGCACATTGAGGATGGGGATCAGAGCAATGAAATCATTTTGGAGAGATCTTAATAGGGATGGTCACATATTGAATATCTATGTGAATTTTTTAAAATTTGTTTTGGAACATAATGCATTCATGTTTGGAATCAATGGTACATTCAATGTACCGGCACCGCCATGGGGACGCTGGTAGCGCGCCCTGGCCAATATCTTTTTGGCATATTTGGGAAGAGCAATTCATTTATAACATAAAAAAACCCATATGTCAAATATATTAAAACACTGGTCGAGATTCATCGACGATTGTGTTGATTATATGGTCAGGTAACGAAATTGAATTTAAAGACTTCATCAAATATATTAAAAAACAATGAGGTGAATATGGCATTACAGCAAAACTTTTGGGGGTGATAGTGTAGTGTATCTCGATGTTGAAATCGAGATTACAGATGTAGGTATTAAAACAAAAGGATATAGAAAACAAACGCAACGAATTCACTGTTACATATGAAAGTTTTCATCCAACATATTTAAAATCTCTCCCATATGGCAATTTTTAAGATTGAGACATAACAACAGTGAATATGGGGATTTTGTGGAACAATCAGTTTAAAATTAATGGAAAGATTGCGACAGAAAAGGATATGTAGAAGGATTATCTCAGGCGTTTTCAAAAGCAATACATCAAGATAGGAAGAAATTGATTTTTTTAAAGAAGTAAAAAAGAAAAGAAAGTAGATAGATTTGTTTTTAATTTTTGAATATAAACAATTTATCAGAACTGGTGAAAAATTAGATCAGAAAACATTGGCATATGTTGATAGCGGATAGTGATTTAGGAGATAAAGTGACACATCCCCCATTATATCGTTTAGGAGGTGTAAAAATCTACGAGACAAATTGGTAAACAGTAAATTTGTGGGAAAAGAGGAAGGATAATTGGGTTTCAAAGTTGTATCCCAACTGGAAACCATAGCGCGGGAACTGTACTTTATGCTCAAAATATGAAAATAAAATAATTTTTCTAGGGCCCATAAGACACATAGTTAAGGATTTTATGACATGCAAATCCAATATTGTAGTATATGATTATTTGGGCACATGCAATCGCTACTATATTGGAAAGACCATCAAAACCACTGTATAAAAGGATAAAAGAACACATCTATTCAGTTAAAACAGGGAAAGGGTTCCCCCGTCTTATTAACCATATATGATAATGAACACGGGGGCGACAAAACCCCAGTAATTCGTTTGCAGGTATTGACGTATAAAAATCAGCAGGGTTTTTGTAGATAGACATACTAGACTCTTACAAGCAGAATCAAAGTGGATACTGGAAAACAGAGGCACTTGGAAACCCCTAGGTTTAAATGACAGGGAAAGACTTGTCTGTGTTTTTATAAAGTTTTTTAGATGTATGTGCACATTGGTGAATTTGTACCAGCAGGTGAAGGGTACTTTGGGAGTGTTAAAAAGGGATGGATTTGCTTCCCCCCATCATGCCTTGAGAAAGCGCTAGTCAGTGCGCGGAAACGGCCGTAGGCTGAGGTGGAATGTGCTTGTTTCCCATGTACCGTGAGTGTTTACAATAAATCTTTACAAAGAAGAAGATTGGGGATGCCGCTTACATTTTTTTACTACTTGGATAATCATTGGACTTTTCTATTTGAAGCTGAGCACCACTGAAATTGGATATATTGCTGGGTTGTTTTATGAAACACTAAATCATATGGAGTGAATTATGGGTGTCGGTGCCGCCTGATTACCTTGAGCTCTTGAGACATTTTTTTTTATAAATACTCTTTTTTGATTTTTTAAAAATGGATTTTGGGATATAGTTGCGATGGTCTTTGGGATCCATATATATTGTTATCTTATAATCATCTAGATCTCTCCTGTACTTTCTATTTTTGTTGTCCATTATTGTAATTTAAAAATGTTATTGTCTCTTTACATTTTTTCTTCTTTTCAATGAAATCCTTATTCTCCTTATATTCCTCTTTTTTTTTTTTTTTTTTTTTTTTTTTTTTTTTTTAAAACCCCTTAAGGCTATGTCCCACATGCATATGATTACGATCATATCTCCGGGGCCTTTTCGTTTTTAAAAACGCCACAGTACGATCGTCAGTTTTGTGCCATAACGGCAATAGAAAAGACAAGTTGCTGTCTACACAGCTCGTCTTTTTTTCTGCCCTCTTTCACAGCGGCGTATTATACAACATGTTGTATAATACGCCCGGTGCTTCTCGTCTTTTTGACGTCTTTTCCCATACAAAAACTATTGTAGGGGGGCGTCGGAAAACGAGAAGAGGTCGCGGGCTTTTGCACAAAGCGTGACAAAAGCCGCGGTCCTGCATCAGAGAAAGAACGGCCGTTTTTTCTCTGATGCAGTGTAGACATAGCCTAATAGTTCTAGTTCTTGAAGCTTACTACTTTCATATGTAACAATGAGATTTATTAGTGCCAAAGAACAGCCTGTTAAAGTCTAATTCCATTTCAACAAAAATTCCTCCATGCAAATAAATGACGGTGTCTTTTTAGTACGTAGTCCTCTTGGGATAATACATTTCTCCTGATATGTTTTAAAAGATTCCTGATCCCACACTTTAAGTTCTTTTATTTGGACCTTCTCCAACTGAGTTAAAAAACTGTTGTATGTCGGTGTTTTGAATAGATGTTTCCACGTCTTCATTAAACACCTATGCTAGCTTAGCATATGATTCAGTTTTATTCATCTTTACCAAAGGCTATGTTCACACGGCTTAACTGAGGGGCGTACAGTACGCTGGGTGTTCGGGAGCTCACGCCGATCAGCATGTACTCCCGCGATGCGGGTGGGCTGGCAGCCCGCCTGCCCATAGACCATCAATACTCACGGCACGTAAGCGCCGTGAATAAATGAGATGTCAATTATCTCCCCGCGCCTACAATACGATCGTATTGTATAAACGGGGAAAAGAGGCATAATCCATAGTTCTCTGAGAACTGTGGATTACCGTAATAATTGTAGCGCATTTAGCTCATATTAGAGCGCAGTACGCTCTCAATCCGTGGTGAAACGTGTTCCAAAATAAGCTGTGTGAACTTAGAACTTACCCAAAGGAAAAAGGCCCTTTTCTTAACAAATATACTTCTTCAAGAACAAATATTAGTGCCTGTGTTAAGTAGGATAGTCTATACAATGCACTCCCATTATATAATGTAGCTGCATTGCAGGATATTCAGCAGAAAGCACTCAAGTATATACTGTATGTAAAAAAAACTCCTTAGGATATAACAGGTAAAACACTCTCCACAAATTGCAGCTTCGTAAGGGGTGCCATAGAAACAAATAGCCACAACCAAACAAAAATGTCCAAGAAAAAAATGTATATATATGTTGTCGGCTCACCCTTCATCTGTTGCTGCATAAAGTAGTGCTGGCTTGGATCTGTGCAACTCAGATCCCCACTGGCTATTGCGGTGTAGACAAACAGTTCAATATCCAATGATCCAGCGCTTCAAAGATTATGGTAAAGCCATGTATTCTTTATTGTATAATCCAAATAACAGGAGCATAAAATATGTCACAAGGTAACAAATTAAGCCATAGAGGCTCTTGTTCACAGCTGTTCGCGTTGGTATGAGCCAAAAATTTAAAAGCAAAGGGCGTTACCGAAGTCCTCTGATGTGTAGCTACAACTATGTCATATCCTGCAAGACATCATTTCCATATAAACGGGTAACAAGAAAACACCCGTCAGTTGTTAGACAAAGCACAAGAGTAATGAAGCATACGTTTAGCTTGTATGTGGATAATGGGACATACTTTTAGCTTGTATATTTTTAAATGTCATCATGTTTGGTCCATGCAGTTACTTCATGGCAGCCATGGCAGGAATTTACCATGAACAGAAATGTGGGCTATACCATTTTTTTCTAGATGGCAACCTATTGCATTGGTATAAAAAAGATACAGGAGCAGAATTTTTAATACATGTATAATAGAAAATTGTATTATTGCCTACGATATAAATAATAAATAAAATCAATACAAAGTACACACCCCTTTTAACCCCTTCACGACCCTGGGCGTATGAGTACGTCCCAGGGCCGCTCAGGGGCTTTGCAGGGGGATCGCTCCGCGACACAGCCACACAGCCGCCAGGTGTTAGCGGCTAATCGCAGCTAACACCCGGCAGTAACAGCGCTGGCGGGTGGCGCCGCCCGATGGTGCTGTTTAACCCGTCAGACACCGCAGCACAGATGGCCGCGGCATCTGAATGAACGTCGATCGGTGCCGCGCACCGATCGTTACGGTCATCGGCACCTGCTGCGCCGATCCGACGACCAGGCATGGTGATGGGGAGCCTTGTGAAGGCTCCCGTCACTTACCCTAGCCGGTTTGCCCCACTTCCGTCCGCAGACAGGAAGTGGGGAAACCGCCATCTTTGTACACGCTAATTCATTGCCTATGCAATGCATTAGGTTGTATTAACAATCGCGCCCCTTAGTGGTCAAGCACCAAAGGCGACTAAATGTTACAGTAAAAAAAATAAAGTTTTAAAGTACAAAAAAAAACCCTTTTAAAAAAGTTTCAAATCACCCCCCTTTCCCCCCTTTTTTTACAAAAAAAAACTTTAAAAAATAAAAAAAAAATTACACATATTTGGGTTTCCCCCGCTCCGAAAAAAAGTCCGATTTAAAACTATAACACCCTTTTTGCCCCCTTACGTTGAACACCATAGAAAAAAAAAATTCCCAAAAACCCCCAAAATTCCCTTTTTTTGGTCTTTTTTAACGTCACTCAAAAAATGGAAAAAAAATAAATAAAAAAAGGCTCGCCTGAAAATTCCAAATTTACTAGATAAAAAGTACACTTCACCCCGCAAAGAAGGGCCCCCTCCCAAACGTCTGTAGGTTTAGTACAAAAAAAGTTATTGCCCGCCAAAAAACTGAAGGGCGAAAATGAAAAAAATAAAAATGTTTTGGAATTTTTTTACGGTACCAAAAAATAATGAAAAACCCAAAATTTTTTGGGTTTTCCCGATGTGAAAACAACGTGTAGAATCCCGATAACCATTATTTTTAAACCCGGTTTGGGAACGCCGTAAAAGCAAATCACCCAGAAAAGGGCGAAATTACTTTTTTTTTTATATTTGCCCCCACTTGGAATTTTTTGGGGTTTCCCCCCATATATTTATATATATGAAAACACCATTAAAAATTTAACATTCTTTTCCGGGCAAAATAAAAGCCCCTTAGGTTTTATTGGGGTTTGAAAAATAAAAAAGTTTTTTGGCTTTCAAAAGGGCGAGAGGAAAAACGAACTTCAAAAAAAAAAAAAAACGCCGGGTCCTGAAGGGGTTAAATTCCAGTGGTGGGGCGGGCGTGTCCAGGCTGGAGGAAAGGGCCCACAAAAACGGGAGCTCCCTTCTGGGGAACCCCTAAAATTTGCTTTTAAAGGGCTGCACCAGCTTGAACCTGGCAGCAAGTACCTGACAATCTTACTAAGGAACTCTGGACACACCTGTCCTCCGGTTATAACTGAAATCCCCAGTCCCAAAACACAAACTAACGGCTTAAATTTCCCTCCAGGCCCTTGGGGGATAAACTCCTGCTTTGGGAACAGGGGGTGGGTTTCTGCTACCCCGCACCCACCAAACTGTGAAAGGTCGTGGCTCGCGGTGAGGAGCCACGTGTGTTTATTTGTCCCCCCCCCGCAAACCCCTCCGAGTCCGGGGGCAACGCCCGTGTTGCTGGCACTATCCCCCTGCAGCCCCGGGGATATTTAAGGGGGCAAAGGGGTAAGGTTTTGGGGAATCCATAGTGGAGGCGGTGGCGTGGACCTGATAATTTTCTGCAGCTCTCCAACAGAAACAAGGGCACCCTTTTAAACCACTACTCACCACGGGCGGGTATTTATCCGGGGCTCTAACACTCTGAAATAAGTGTTGGAAGTTTTCACCCAACCCCTTCTGAGACATTAAACACCCAAAGTTTTTCCATATTGGGGGGGGCCCCCGAAGCCAATTTTCCGGGCTGCCCACCTCTTTAAACACCCTCACCCTGGCTAACCGGAAGGGACAGAGACACAGCCCCAAAAACGGGACATTTGATTTTAAAAAAGGGGAAACATCTTTAAAAAGGGTACCCCGGGACTGTAGTGATAGCTCTCTGCAGAAATCTAAATTAGAGGAGACAGGGCTGGGACAAGCCATTTTGGTGCCCTAGGCAAGTACAGCCAATGGCGCCCCCCCCCTTTTCCTTTCCACCCCCCCAAAAAATGCCCCCCCCCCCACACACACTAATTCCTCTCCCCCCCGCCCAAAGGTCCTGCCCAATAATTTTCTGCAAAATTCCCACAAACCCAGCCCCATCCCTCAGCAACACTGCACAAAAAACAGCCCTGGGCAAATTTGCTTTTTTAAAATCGCTCCCCTCCTTTTTACAGTGTAACACCCCAAAAAAACAGTCCCCCAAATAATCCACCCATACAAGGGGGCAAATCCCACCGGAAAGAATAAATTTTTTACAAAAAAAAACACTCCCACAAAACCAAAACCCCAAAAATTTACTACTTAAGGGTCAAATTCCCTCCCAGAAACCCCACCAAACGCGACCTCCCCAACCCCTTTAACCCCACACTTAAAACAACTCCGATTACATATACCCCCCCGCCATAAAAGGACCCAAATATTTGGTAATACTATTTGTATGTTTGAAAAGCTCTGCAGAAAAAAAGTGATTTTAAAATGCCAAAATTAAAATTTAGTGAAATCCCCAAAGGGGACATCATTTCTGGGTCACTCGTTCACCTTCCCCCTTTTCCCCCTTTTTCCCTCCGGTTTTACCACCTTCCCTGCTGTTGCTCCCGGGGCCCAAAACTCGTCCCCCCGCAAATTGGACCAAATATCTTAGAATTTCCCCACATTTCCATAACTTCCTTAAAGTATATTTTAAAATCCCCCCAGTTTTTAACCCGGTAAAAAAAAGGGGCCCCTCAGTCCCGGGAGGTTAAGTAAAATTTTCCCCTTAACAGGGAGGGAAAAAAATAAGGGCACTCAGGAAGGGATAAGATATAACCCCTGGGCAGGTAAATATGGAAATAGGGGCACCTCAGGGAGGTATATAGACCGAGTCACTCTCAGGGGGAATATTATTTGGGGGACTCAGGCAGAATTTATATAAGGGGGAAATCTCAGGCAGGTATATTTGGGTATAGGGCACTCAGGCAGGTTATATAACATAAGGGGGCCAAGGGGGTTTTAAGGGCACCCCACAGGCAAGTATATAGCATAGGGGGGTCAGGCAGGGAAAATACCAAAGGGGGCCCCAGGCAAGGGGAAATGGGGGGTCAGGCAGGCGTAAGGGGTCAAGCCCGAAAAGGGCCCCAGCCCGGCACGTTTAAGGGAGGGGCCACAGGCAGGCTATGGGGGGCCCCACCCGGGTAAAGGGGCTCGGCAGGCGGATAGGGGGTCAAGCAGCCCTTTTAGGGGCCCGGGAGGCGTAAAAGAGGGCCACAGGCACTATTGGGGGCCACAGGGGAGGGGAAAGGGGGGCCACAAGCAGGGATAAGGGGGCTCAAAACAGGCAAAATGGGGCCCGGGGCCTTTTGGGGGCTCCCCCGGTGTATTGGGGGGCCCCAGGGGACCGGGAAGGGGGCTCAGGGGGCTTGGGGGCCACAGGCAGGCATATGGGGGGCCCCAGGGAAAGGGGTATGGGGGCCCCAGGGCGGCTATGGGGGCTCAGGCAGGCGTATGGGGGCCCCAGGCAGGGGTATTTGGGCCCTAGCGGGCCCCATTGGGGCCATAGGGGGTGGATGGGGGCCACCCGGCAGGCGTATGGGGGCCAGGCAGGCTTGGGGGGCCCCAGGAAGGCATAAGTGGGGCCACAGGAAGGGGAAAGGGGGGCCCCAGGGAGGCGTATGGGGCCACACAAAAGGGGGAAAGGGGGGCCCCCGGCCCGGCGTTTTTGGGCCACAGGCCCAGTATGGGGGCCCCAGGCCCGGCGAATGGGGGGCCCCCGGCAGGCGTATGGGGGGACCGGGAGGGGGAGGGGGCCCGGCGGGGTAAGGGGCCAAAGGGAGGGGTAAGGGGGCAACCCGGGAGTGTTGGGGGGCCCCAGGGAGGGGTTATGGGGCCACAGGGGAGGGCCCTATTGGGGGGGGCCCCCAGGCCCGGCTATGGGGGCCCCAGGGAGGGGTATGGGGGGGTCAGACAGGGCGAATGGGGGCTCAGGCAGGCGTATAGGGCCTCAGGCAGGCGTATAGGGGCCACAGGCAGGCATATGGGGGCTACAGGCAGGCGTATGGGGGCTCAGGCAGACAAAAATAACAACATTTATACTCACCTTACCTGCTTACCGACCGCGCGCTCCTCTTCTGTCGTCTTCTTTTCCGGCCGCGCGTTCCTCTTCAGTCCGATACTGGAGACATGATGATGTCATCGCTCCTCCGGCAGCTCCTCGGGCGCACAGCCCATGAAGCGCTGTGCGCCCAAGGAGAGGCAGCGTCGCGATGACATCACTTCATCGCGACGCTGCCAGCTGAGCCGCACGGGCCGCGGCGGGTCCTCAGCGCTATGAGGACCCGGCGGCCCCGCTGTGTCGGCCCTGCGGCTCACCGGAGGATCCAGCGAACTTAAGTCTCTGAAAGCTGAAATAGTGTTCCTTCAAGAAACTTATTTTAATAAAAAGGTTAATTTTGCTGCGGAATATGTTGGCGCTATATAAATAAAGATTATTATTATTATTATTTTAACTTTGCCAAACGTATGTTTCTCACTGCATACTCCTCTTCGCAGGATAGAAAGAAAGTGGAAGTAGCTATATTATTATCCTCTACTTGTCCATTTCAAGTCCCGGTATACTTGTAGTATACATGGTAGATACATTATATTGCGAGGCACATACCGTGGTTCCCCACTTACCCTATGCAATCTATATGCTCCAAATCAGACACCTATTCGCTTCCTGAAACAAGTCTTCTCTAAATTACATGAGGTGAACCCCTCCATGCTGATAGTAGGAGGGGACTTTAATGTTGCTTTCTCTGAAACAATTGATAGATTACATTTAGGGTTTAAATCCATTGATCCATCTCAAGCTAGACTCTCTAGGGAGTTTCGAAAGCTTATTAGGCAGCATACCTTATTTGACTTATGGCATATTGCCAAGCCTAGAGATCGTACTTTTTCTTTTTTCTTACCACCTCATAGTTCCTATTCTAGAATTTACTACTTTTTGGGAAATATACTGGTGTTAAAGCGGATGGCAGGGGCGGATAATAATTGGGGTAATTACATGAACAGATCATGCTCCTATTACGTTATCTTTATTATCGAACCAAGCACCTGCATAGCTGCCATTGGCGTATTAATGAGAGCTAAATCAAAAACACTCAAACGGGGGAGGAGATATGACAGCCCATTACTAAGTATTTTGCCATTAATGAAGGCTCAATATCCTCCCCCTTGACATTATGGAAGGCTCATAAAGCTGTATTCTGGTGATGCTATATAGCTATAGGTACTAGAATAAAGAAAAATACCACTTTGAGAAGGGAACACATACAATCTCAGCTGACGACCCTGGAGTCTTCCCTGGCGTCTCGCCCATTAAGGAGGACGCTGAGAAAGATTCTAGATTTGCGTGCTCAGCTTAAGGCATTGGTAATTGGAAGGATAGATAAACTACTATTATATTCTAGACAACTCTACTATGAGCGTGGTAATAAAACCCATTGCTTGTTAGCAAAGCAACTTAGGGAAGATATAGCGCGTCATACTCCTCATGCCCTACACTAGGGACCAAATACTGAATCAGTTTTTCTCTAAATGTGGTCTGCCCACCTTACCTGCAGAAGCTACAGAATCCCTTAATGCACCAATATCCGAGGAGGAACTGGAAGCCGTCCTTTAAGTCATGCCAAATGGGAAAGCACAGGACCAGATGGCTTCACATATTTATACTATCAATCTTTTGCCACCCAGCTCCTACAATTCAGTTCCAACTGTGTAATTCGATATTAAAGGGCTCCCCAGTGACACCCTCCTTCCTGCACTCATATGTGATTCTTATTCCCAAGCCTAACAAGGATCCGATGGAAGTGTCGAATTATCATCCTATAGCCCTCCTGAATTCAGACTTAAAAATCTTTACGAAGATATTAGCAGATAGATTAGCATTCTGGTAGCCCCAGTTGGTCCATAAGGACCAGGTAGGATTTGTATTAAATCGCCAAGGGCGGGGGGGGGGGGTAATACTAGACGAACAATCAATTTGATAGATGCCACTAATAAACTTAATCAATCTGCCCTTTTGTTGAGCCTGGACGCCGAAAGGTGTTTGATAGTCTCAATTGGTCTTACATGTTGGTAGTCCTACAGGGTTTTGGCATTTCATGCCCTTTTCTACACTCCTTACAAGCCCTCTACTCCATCCCCACAGCCACAATTCAACTCCCGCAGGATTTCTATACTTCTATATTTCGATACCCTTGAAGGATTTGAAAGTCCTTTAGGCCTCCCTTTTTCGATTTATTTGGGCTTATGGCAGGCACAGGATCAAAAAAGGGATCATGATAGCAGGTAAATCAGAAGGAGGTCTTGCAGTCCAGATATTATCAAGTACTACTGGGCCTCCCAGCTCAGGAGAATTTCTGCTTGGACTTCTCTACTTGCCTACTCGAAGTGGGAAGAGATTGAAAAACTGTGGCTGGCCCCTATTCAACCCAACTCTTTGCTGTGGGCTACCTCCCACGTTCCAGTGGAAGTGACTCTATTGGGTCCCATTAATGCGACTAGCGAAATTTGGAAGAAATGCGCAAAAACATATAATCTTTCTTCTCCAGCATCAGCCATGACTTCCTTCTTGTTTAATCCAGCGATGTCGAGTAGTATTGGCAATCCAGCTATGAGGCCCTGGTTCAATCGCAAACTGTTTAGATTTGCAGATGTTGTAGATCCGGCAACAAGAAAAGTTTTTAATTT